>QVIE01002785.1:0-10688 GCA_013387415.1 Panellus pusillus | reverse complement strand
TCCATCTCCCTCAACACACATCACATTAGTCTCCAACAGTACCGGCCGAGCGAGGCGCAGATTCAACTTTTGCTGCAAAACAGTCTCGATATCGTCTCACAAGGCAACACGACCTGGGCGCAGTGCATGTACGTCGGCCTCCTGCAATAACACGGCAATCCAACTGAGCATGAATCTTGTGTAGTGCCTGCGGCTCCTCTTGCGCAGCCTCGAGCGTCTCGGCCAGCCAATTCCCGACCACTGCACTCGGTGCTTCGAAGAACACTGCTGGCAGGGCGAGATAGCCTCGGGCACGCCACCATTTGTTGCGCCTTCCCTGTTACTGAGTCCTAATACAACCTTTGCGGAATGGAATGCGACGACGTGGACACCTGCCTTCTCCGAGACAGCGGCTAATGCTACAAATTCGACCACAACTGGCAGCTCAGGTGGCGATAAGAGTGGCGCAATGGGTGGAAGGGTCGTCGGCCTTCGTGTGTTCTTGTCCTCGCTAGCGGGAATTGCCACCGCGATCGCTATTTCTTGCTTCTGACCCACATCTACCAACAACTCATCTATTACTTTAGCGTAGTCACCATAGTGTTTCAATTCGAAACAAAGTTGAATCTTGAAGTACTTAGATCCCCGTCTCTCTGGTCTGTTCGAGTCTTGGATCCCTCATTTGTGGGCTCTCATGTGGATGTTACATGTGAGCGAGATATCTCTTGCAGTTAACATGATCCACAGGCCCGATGCGTCTTCGTAAATGGCGAGTACACGGATTTTTTTCCAACAGATCACGTGTTCAGAGCGACGTAACTGGATCACTGCCGATCAGTGGCAATATGTATTCTCTTTTGTAACATACTAAGATTAAGATTAAGATGAAGGCCCATGGTCCCGCGCGGGGAACGGCCACTCCCCCTCGAAGACGGTGGCGACCTGACCCTATAGAGCCCTCTACCAGCCGCCCGAGAGAGAGTTAAATACAATCACAACTAAAAATCTATCTCCATCTCTGCTTCCCCATCGTCTGACCCGTCTTCTGTTGCTGTTTCAAAATCCCACATCCCGTCGTCCTCTCCATCGGAATCGGGAGCCACCTCGCACACCATCGTCGGCAATCGGCGGCCAAACCACCGCCAATGTCGTACGACCTTGTAGATGAAACGTGCCATGGGAACGACCGTATGCCAATCGAAAATCAAGGAGCGCATAAGAGGCCTCTGCAGCGTCGCGATTGAACGCTGCAGGTAATGAGCGACCGAAGTCCGCCCTCAAAGCGTGATCCAGCTCCCGTCGCGCGGCCACGGTTTCCTGGACCCGACACAACATGAACACATGGCCAGGTGTTTCCAAATCCATGCTACATCCACGACAGCATACGTCGCTGAACGCGAATAGCGAAGGATCGGTCGAAGCCCACGGAAGAAAAAAGACCCGCATAAGAGCCGAGTCAGAGCGAGTCGGTGGTCTGTGATAACGACCCGAGTGAGGTAGTGGCGGCGGCACAGCTCGTTCAGCACTGAGGCCCGGTCTCCGAAGGTTCACGGCGGCCGTGCAGCAGCGGCAGGGACACCATCTGGCCGACATTGGTCGACACCCAGCGCCGTGTGGCCTGGCGCAGGCTGCTGATAAGATTATCGCAGACAGTCGGCGTGAGGTGCGAGAAGGACGGCAATGATGGCATAGAGAAGGGCAGAGCATTGAGCACGAGAGCGAGGTCACCCATCCATGAGGAAGCGCCGGCACGCCGTAAGTGGTCCGCCTGTACGGCAGCGACGCGTGCATAATGTGAATCAGGCAGTCCTGCCAGATACCGTAGATAGCCCAGGGCCAGCCCGGCACGTCTGGCGCGCAATGGATAAATGCCCAGTTCCGAGTACAGTTGTGCCTCTCCAGACCGCTTCCCCACGCCCAGGATTCTCCGCAAAATGACCTTGTTCAGCTCGTCGAGCAGCGCGAATGAGCCGACGTCGACATCCAGTGCAATCGCATGCGTGCGTCAAGTGGCAATCGATTAGCGCAAAATAGAGCTCGCAACCGATGTCGGGCGGGAGGCGACCGCGACCGACGAAGTGATCACAGCCAAGCACGGACTTCCAGAAAACATACGCTGCCGCCGCACGCTTTTGCTCATAGTGCACCCTGAACAAATCCCGGGTCACGGAGCAAAACCAAACTCCGACATACCGGTACTCCGTGACCCACGGTATGGACTTGCCCCCGAGTGTGAGGCAAGCCAGAGGGATGTCGCGAGCCGTCGGGCCCTGAAGGGGGCCAAATATCATTGATTTGGATTTTGACCCGTTGACCGTGAGGAAATTCTTCCTGCACCATAGCTCTAGTTGGTTAAGATGCCGCTGGAGCCCTTGCCAGGCACGCGAGAACAGGGCCAGGTCGTCAGCGTGTTCCAAATGCGAGATGACGATCCCCATCAGCTCAATGTCGTCTGGGTCGACTTCGAGCACAAAGGTTGCAACGAAAGATGTCCCAGAGGGTTGGCGAGAGAGGATCCCCCATGAGAACCCCACACAGAGCCTCCCATTCTTCACCTACAAGCCCTCCGGAAGCAACCATGACTTTCATCTCACGATAAAGCATGCGGATGAAGTCGAAGTACGGCCCCGTGAGACCGAGTTCCTGCATCTTTGTCCAAAGCGACGCATGGTTCATCGCCGAAAAGGCGTTGGAGATGTCGACAAAGACCACGTAAAGAGTATCGCCATCCGCGCGAGCTTTGTCAATCATTGTGCGCAAGATGAAAGGGTTGTTATTAGTACGATACCCGGCACGGAAGCCATTCTGAGAGGGTGGGAGAATCTTCTGCTCCTCGAGAACACCACGTAGCTTGTCCAGATAAGCTGAAGTGCAGAGTTTTGCCACACGGCTCTGAATTCCGACACCACGAAGGTTCTCTGCGAGAGAGGGGTCCCGCCCGGTTTGGGCACGCTGGAGATGATTGTTCTCAAGAAGGAGCCCGGCGCCCGGGTAGCGGTAAGACATGTATTCAGAAAAGCTGCGAGATCGGCGTTGTCGATGTGAAGCAAATCGGCAACCGTCGCGCGATCAATACCCGGTGAACCCTCTTTTCCTTTTTTCCCTCCACCTCGCCTTGACTTTCTGGATGTCGGCAACACTCAGCAATTCATTCAGCACTGGAAATTTGGAGGGGGTTGAGGGCCAAGGAATAGTGTCGGCAGCGGCCGTCACCCGAGCGAGTTCTTCAACGTCAAAACCTGCCGCAGCCGGGTCTGCAGGTGGATTCATACGGAGGAGGTACGTCTCGTCTGCTCCCCGAGGTCCACCAGAGGCTTTGCAGCTGAGTTGGGACGCCGGATCTTGTTCACGATCCTCCACAGCTCCTGGAGTTCCCAACCGCGTCCCGGAGTTTCTCCAGGAACCAGCGCTGGGCACCCCTCCTTCCCGCGCGACCTCGATGATGATCCTTCTCAGGATCACCTCTAGTCCTGGGTTCCTTGCCGCTAGACTGCGGGGTAGGGAGTGTAGTCGACACACGACAGATTCCGGTACGCTCGTCTGGCGGCAACTCTGTAGCCATAGACGGCATTTCCAGCCATGCAGAGGGCTCGCTTTGAAACCCCATCTGGGTCCCTTGCTTTGCCAGCTTGTCCGCCTCGTCGTTCGCGATGTTCCCAGCATGTCCGCGAACGTAGTGAAAAAGGATGTGCCCCCTACGGCCGTGAATATGCCGCTGGATCGCTGCCAGCACATCGCCATTCACACACTCCACCCTGTCTGCGCGATCGTCGGGCCCCAGTGGACGATCATATTGATCCCATATTGAGAGTCCGTATAGATGTCCAGCGGCACCGCAGGTGGGATTGTCGCGACAGCGCATAAAATCGCAAAAAGCTCGGCGCGATTGTTCGTTTGATCGCCAGGTACACGGAACGCCCGGTTCAATGAAGAGTTTAGGCCTCGCCAGACCCCGGCCCCAGCGCGGCGCGCCGAAGATGGCCCCATGCACGAGCCATCGACATACACTTGCCGTGCAGCGAGGTCGGTATGCACAAGTGCGCCGTATGTGCGCGTGGCCATTTCTTCATCATTCATAGCAGACTCCAGCAGCTCCAGCAAAGCCTCGTCCAGCTCCGTCTCCGCCGGAGGCATCAGGTCCCTTCTCCTCCTTCCCGTCCGTTCAACCCTTCCTTCCCCATTTCCCATTCTCACTTGCATCACAGTGCGCAGAGCTGCATGATCAGACAAGCTCCCATCGAAGCGCGCTATATCCATCTGGGTGATGCGCGATTTGGCAGCGGGTGACAGTAGCACATAGTCTACTGTCGATTTGCCTGTCACATTGTCGGGATCTTTCCGACCACAGAATGTAAAGCCGCCATGACCGCCAGGGACTGTAACACAACCGTTCACGAGCAGTAAAGTCAAACTCCTCGCACAGCTGTATGATCCAGTTCCCCTGATCATTCACGCGGGGATCGGCAACATCTCGCACAGGGTGGCCGTCAACGGCGGGACAGAGATGCCCGACCCAGCCGTTCAGGTCGCCCAAGACGCCGAAGGCCGTGCCGGATTCTGCTAAGTCCGCGAGGAGTGACCAGAGTGTGATCCGTGGGTGCAGTGCTTGCCAGTCAGAGAAATTACGAGCTGCACTCGAGTGCTCGCCCGCAATATAAGCATTGACAAAGATCATGTCCCCCACCCGAAAAACCAGAATATCTGGAGAGCAGTGTTCCGGGTAGATAATCGCATTGAGGGTCTTCCGGACATAGGCACAGACGCCACCGTAAGTCTCCTGGCCGAATGGCATGCTACGCGACATGGTGAATAAGTCAAAGTTGTCCAGTGTGCGCAGGAGGTCCCGCTGGTCTGGTCGCAAGTGAGTTTCCTGCACCAAAAAAATGTCCGACAGCTCTATCTCCCTTCTGAAGTCGGAGCGGGTAAGATTGGATGCCAATTTTCCATCCAGGTTCCAGGAAACAAGAACCAGATCCCGCGTGTGTGAAGAAACCCAGATTGGTTTGTATACATGAAATCCGAGCTATCGTACACGCGCGCGTGGTCCTGGTCTCCCGAAGCTGAATCATCATATCTCTGCCCGCCCCAATTCCTATTCCCGGCCTTCCTACTACTGTTCCTGTTACCCTTCCCCTCCACTTCCCTTTTCCTTTTCCTTTCCCTTCCCCTTTCCCCACCCTCAGCATGTACTCCCTGTCGAGTGGCCACGTGGATGCTCCCCCCAAGGAACTGTCGTCGGCGGTTGCTTCCAGACCATGCGTTCGACCAATGTCTGCTTCGCGGCTTGATAGCCGTAGGTAGGACAGGCTGCATGCGGTCAGCAGCGAACGTGCCGGAACCTGCGAAGGGCCGGCCGTGGCTGCTGTGCCAGCCACGCACGGGGCCCTGAGGGGGGGCGGCGACCCGTTCCAAGGCACCGACGGAGGACAGAGGCACCAAAGTGGTCTGCACGGCATGCCGGTCCGGAGATAGTTGGCCTCGTCGCGGCGAATAATGCGACGTTCATGCCCACCAGTAACACGTACTGGAGAGCGAGAGCGAGAACGCCGTGAATGATACCGCGAGGGGGCGAGACAAACGGCGATGGGAGTACGACCGAGTGTCACGCGCACGGCGGGAATGCCCACGGGTGCGCGAGCGTGAATCTGAACGACGCGGACCTGGGGAACGAGAGCGATGGGAGTACGGCCGAGTGTCACACGCACGGAATGACCACGGGTGCGCGAGCGTGAATCTGAACGACGCGGACCCGGGGAACGAGAGCGGGCATGTCCGTGAGATCGTGAGTCCGACCGGCCACGGTAGCTGTGCCTATGCTGCCGAACGGAGCCGTCAGAAGAAGGGGAGCGACCACGGCCACGAGAAAGGGACCGAGAGCGAGAGACCCGATGTTGGGACGGAGAGCGAGAGACCCAATGTTGGATAGACGACCGCTTGCGGCCAAGAGAGCCGGAACTAGAGTCGGGGGAGGCAAGGTAGGTAGCTCGCTGTCAAGGGCTGCTCCAGCTCCAGCGGGAGCAAGGGCTGGCTACTGAATGTATCCAGTCCCAGAGCATCCTCGTCGTCCTCCTCGGGCGCGAGATTGGAATCCATATTGTCTTGTGGTGTACCAATCTCCGGCTCGGTGATAGCATCCGCAGCCCCCTCGTCGAGGAGAGAGACAACGTCTGTCGTGGCCGGCAGAGGTACTGCAGGCGGCGTCGGGCGTTGACGAAATCACTAGACGGCGGAGCCAGTAACTTCGAAGAAGAGGCCCCGGCGACGGCTTGGTGAATATCTGAAACCAGCTGCTCGACCCCCTTGAGCCACTTCTCGGTGTACAAGGATTGACCAGCCATCTTCTCGAGGATAACCGCCTAAGAGTGGCGGATTTGCTCGACGTGTGTCATCTTGTCGAGACTCGGCTCCTTCTTCGTTCGCTTCCCGCCTTTCGCGAGCGCCGTAATTCCTGCGGCTTCGTTCTGGGGACCTAGGACGCGCAGATGCGACTTCAGGGTCCTCCCGACGAGGCCCCCACTCGCGCTGCTGGGGGCTCCTTTGTCTCCCCGGGTTTTGAGACAGGGGTGCCAAAGCCCAAAACCCGGCGCTTCTCTTGGGCTTTTGGCGGCATTGGAAAGCCCAGTAAGTTGAGTATAAAATACAAATTAGAAGAAGGTTAGAGTAAGAGTGGGACGAGCGAAGCCCGCCCGTAAGTTGAGTTGATGATGGTTCGGATCAGGTGAAGGGTTAGTATACGAAACGTGAGTCTGGCTGAGGCTAATTTGAGCCTGCTTCAAGCCTTGCACTGCTGATTGGATCAGCAGATGCGACCGTGCAATTCTACAGAGGCCTGTATAGGCGTACTTAATACTTAGAGTCGGCCTATTGGCCTATTGATCTACCTAGGATCTGTGGATCTTTTGCAATCCTTTGTGTGCTTGATAGAAAGGGAGAGACTAAAATTCTGTAGCTCTTAAAGCCTTGCAAGACCTAAGTACCTAGAAATTAACCTTTTTCCAGACGGAGTCTGGACGCTCTTTCGGAGTCTTGGCAATCTTCCCCGTGGGAAAGGCTTGACGTGGCAGTATCTGTCAATCACTCCAGAAGAAAACAGCCGAAGAGTCGTACGTGGGCTTACGTAGCTCGTCGCAGTTGGCAAAAGTTGCAACGCCAGTGCTGAAGTGCTCACAGTCGTCGCTCACAGTCGTCCAGTCCCTCTGAAGCTGCGTCTCATCATGATATCTACGCTCAATACCTCTTTATCCCGGCTCGTCTATGCCCTTCAAGCAACCTCAATCTGTACATATACAAAGCCCGAGTACTATTAGAGTATCTGATAAGTCAAGGCCCCGGCAAATTGACAGCCGTCCCCGTTTCAGAGACGGTGCTCATTCCTGATACTGTACACGTAACTACTGTATATTATTCCACTTTGATGAGCACCTTACCCGCCGTCTGTCCATCAGCCAAGTCCTTCTGTGCCTGAATGGCACCCTGGGCGGTGAATGGGTACTCCTTGTGCACGTGAACGCGGATGGTGTTGGACGCGAGCAACGAGAGCAGCTCTGTGGCATAGTGATATAACTGACTGCTTGTTGAGTCAACGGTTATGCGAAATGTAAATGACGCACTTCTTCCGGAGTCGAAGCGTAATTGCGAAGCCTAGACATACAATTTGGTTCCAGTCTTTAACCGGCTGTAGCTTTTGAAGACTTACGTCGGATTGACGAGCTTCAGGTTCTTTTCCAAGAGACGCCGGGGGCAAAGGAAGTTACATAACCGGAAGCGCTACCGATACAAACCAAGGTGCCTTTGAGCTTCAGCATTTGAAAATTGCTGTCAAAGCTATAGAAAACACAATGAGTTTACGGAGGAGTTGAAATGCGAAGAAGGTTTACGTGTCTTTACCGACACCGTCAAAGACGGCATCTACGCCTCTGCCCCGGTGAGTTCCAAAACTCTTTGAACCGTGTCTTCGTGCTTGTACAATATTACGTGGTCAGCTCCAAACGCCTTAGCTAGTTCCGCCTTCTCCTTGGTCGAGGTGGTGCCAATGACAGTAGCGCCACGAGCCTTGATAAGCTGGGCGAGGAACAGTCCAACACCGCCGGCGACAGTATGGACAAGGATCGTCTCCCCTTTTTGCACTTGGTGCGCTTCCTCTATAAAAGCCAGGGCGGTAGTGGCTTGAGCCGAAGCCGCAGCTGCCGCTCGCGTAGAGACGCCCGAGGGCAGAACAGCGACGACCTTCCAAGGCACTGCGGCGTAGTCGGAGTGAATTCCATAGGCTATGTCACCGCACTTAGACGAGTTTCATTACAATGATGCAACGGAAAAGTGTGATGATCACATACCGCAACGACTCTACTGCCGATGGAGAACCCATGTTTATTATAGACAGGATCCTGCAAAACGTTCTGGTCCGTTGGCAATGCCACAATAGTTCCTGATATCTCACAGCCCAGGGCCATGGGAAATTTGAATGGAACGGGCAGTCTGCCTTCACTGCAGAACAGTGAGCTTTCCTATGAGTGCGTGGTGCTTTACAAAGATACCGGATCATCTACAGAGCAATACCATGAGTGGAAAACATGACAGAGAATTAGCTTGTCCCCACCGTATCGGCAAAGTTCACACCCATATACTCTGTCTAGGCATCTTTTAGGTCGTTGGATGATGGAAAATGTCGTAGTAGAATTACTTTAACGACTATATCCCGGGACCGGGCTTGAAGCATTCTGAAACTGAGGAGCTTATACGCGGGACAAAAAATAAAGCGTACCGTCAACGGTAGGTCCATGAGCTGCAGATTTTCAGAGATATTAACGTCAGTGGACGCCCATGTAGTATCACAACCGTATGTACCTGAATGACATCCAAGCCACCCGTCTGAATAGGTAATTAGAAGCAAACATAAAAACTGGGAATAAAGATACCTTCTCAATGCCTATCGCCTTCCTCACAGGGGGATTGAAGTCATTTGGGATGGTCGGTTGAGGGAAGGATGACATGAAAGAGACGAGACATAATCTTATTTATCGCTCTCCGCGCGGAGTGGTTCCGAAATTGTATCAGCAACAATGACGGGAAGATTCATCTTTGCAGCGACATCGCCCACATCGCAGCGGCGCGCCTTGTGTGAAAGCTGTCACCCTTTATTTGTCATATAATTCGCGATCAGCTGACCTAGAACAACCGCTTTCGATCTGTAGAGGGCAATTATTGGAGGAAAACAGAGAAAGATCCACGTTCTTTGCTTAAATAATTTTGAAAGCTGCGAGAGGACAGGGCTCCCCTCCATGCGAAGACAGCGGTCGCGCGGTGAGCACTGCGATAGAACTTCGTTCAGAGTGGAGCCCAGAGCGCGTACCGTCAGCACCCAGCACTGCCGGTGTGTGACAGCCGAGCATGAGATCAATTGTCAGCAAAGGAAACGTGCCGGACTGCACCTCAATGAGGCTGTCTTTGCTTCCCAAAAGGGAAAGCATTCGTTCGACGGCCAGATTAGGAAGGCTCTGACTCCGGCGGTGAAGCCAGACGAAATGAAGGAATCCAGCAAGTTTCATTCGTTTAGCAATAACCTATGCGATGCACCGTGTGATAGCTGTGATGAGGGCAAATGTATCTGTAGTGTCTTCAGTGACCGGTCTAGCCGAAAGTATGCACTGCGCAAGCCGTCTGGACTCTACTCAGACACGGTCTCCAACGTCTGACTCCACTTGACAACCTTTGGATGAGCTTCGACCTGAAATCGAATCCGTTCATTACAGGCATACAGCTCAAACGGCGAAGGGAACGACGTACTTTATTCTCATCGAAGTTGAGCACCTGGAGGCCTGCGAGGGACGTCGCCCGCGAGAGTGCGACATACGCTTGACCTATGCGTCGCAGTCAACAGCTGTGAGAGGAATGGAGGAGAAACGACAACGCACCCTTCTCGAAGATTCGACCCAGATCCACCTTGACACGATCCAAAGTCTGCCCTTGCGACTTATGTATGCTCATCGCCCACGCCAATATCAACGGCAGCTACCGCAAAAGGTGAGAACGTGTCCAGGACACGGCAGAGGGCAGCAAACAACGCACCTGACTCCTACTAGCGGTTATCTCCCCAGACGGCGTCTCGACCTTGAAAGGCTCCGGCCGAACCAACATCGTCCTCTTCCCGCCGTTTGCAAGCATGAATTCTACCACTGGATACGCCTTGCCTGGCGCGGTGCTCTTCTTCACCGTCGGACCCGGTGCGGCGCCAAGAAAGTCTATCGACTCGCCTGGGTTCATACCCACGTCGCGCTCAGTACCGTACGTCGCTTCGTCGACAAAGCGCAGGACGCGCCCCATGCTCCCGTTCACAAGCTCCGCATCCATGTTCTTGATGAGCATGACCTGCGCATCTTGGCGCAGGTACAATATCTTCACCGCCATAAATTTTGGAGCAGATTATCGCGCTGGGCAGAGTCCAGGATGGTCCCGCCGTCGTGCGCGGGAAAGGTTTCGACCTTGGTGGTGAGCCGGTTCATGCGATCGGAGTTGGAGCGGTCCACGTCTTCACGGCGGGGGAACCTACCAAGGAGTGAGCAGGGCATCACTGAACGAAACGAAGATACTTACAGCTCGGTGGGACCGAGCCCATCGTCGTAATGGATTTGTCGAGATAAGGAGCGGAACTTGTTGATAGACTTCTGAGTCAGAGTACCGAAACGCATCTCATTCAACATGTCAACGAATTC
>QVIE01000057.1:0-10867 GCA_013387415.1 Panellus pusillus | reverse complement strand
CAGAGTTGACCTTTCTGGCGGTGACGAGAGCTTGGCAAACTCGTGTCGAGCATCATCAAAGGATTGATTTCGCGCAGCTTTTGGTACAATTGCACCATGACTTGGCGCCAGTGGACGGGATCGTCGTGAGTGCCACATTGATACCAATGATCTGTTGCTTAATGGTTATGGCAGCTAATGCATTAGCCGGCTCGTATTCATGTTTGAGAGCTGTCCATGCATCGTGCGCCGACTTGCAATCCGCACGACATAGAGTTTTTCGACAGGAACGGCCTTGACAATGATCGCGAGGGCTCTCTGTCTCCGGTAAGCCAAGCTTCTGCTTGCTTCTTGGCAGCTGCGATGATAGCTTCATTTCCCGGCACAGTGACGGTAACAGTGGCTCCATTTGGATCAATGCCTGGACTTGTGTGCTCTGCTTGAGCTCGGGGATGACAGGTGGCTTGTAGTCCGGGCCGTTGACATATTGCCAATAGCCGGCGGCATCCAATTCGAGCTCGGACTTTTGTTTGAACTCGCTGTAATTGTTCGACCCGTCTTCTTCTTCTCTGATTGGGTAAGTTTGATCCCCTTCCACTCATTCTCGACAGAGCTATTCTGATTGTTGGACATAGTGGAGATGTCTGTGTAGCAGCGCAGATGGATGGTGGAGTAGCGGTGGATTTGTGTGGAGAAATACGAGTGTGATCTGTCTTAGAGCACGACAGGGCCCATAACCTATCAAAAATATGATAGTATACTCGGTACTGATACTGGTACAGGGAAAGACTCATTAGAGTTTTACATACAGTATGGTCAATAGATGGTCATACCTGGTACAGGGAAAGACTCGTTAGAGTATTTCACTGCCCCAGGTCTCACTGTTCGTACAATAAAACAATACATACGATCACGACGGCTGGTCACATTATGACAACATATGCCACGTATAAGATGGCCAAAAGCCTTGTATGAGCTGAGGAGTAGATTAGGAGTCAGTTGGAAGCCGCTCACATGGTAGGGACAAGTCTGATGGCCGCTCACAACTATCAAAAGCCCTCGTAAGTGTTCGACAAATTTGGTGATGCAAGTGCATTGATATCAGCGCCTTTTTCCAAAAGGAGGAATACAACATCCATGTAGCCTCTTTCAGCAGCAGCTTGCAAGGCGCTCCCAATGCTATCCTCAGCTGTATTAGCACCAGCACCTTTTTCCAGAAGAAAGGATACAACATCTATGTGGCCTTGGGCATTGGCAGCTTGTAAGGCCCCCTTATAATAGCCTCCAGCTGCATTGATATTAGCACCTTTTTCCAAAAGGAGGGACACAGCATCAATATGGCCTTGCACAGTGGCAGCGTCCAAAGCAGTTTCATAGAAGCCTCCAGCTGCATTGATATCAGCACCTTTTTCGAGGAGGAGGGCTACAACATCCATGTGGCCTTGCATAGCAGCAGATTGCAAGGCACTTTCATAGTAGCCCCCAACTGTACTGACATCAGCACCCTTTTCCAAAAGGAGAGCTACAACATCCGTATGGCGTCTCACCACAGCACATTGCAAGACACTTTCATAAGAGCCCCCACCGACAGCACCGTTTTCCAGAAGGAGGGATACAACATCTATGTGGTCTCGCACAATGGCAGCATGCAAGGCACTCTCACAAACATGTCCAGCTGCACTTATATCAGCGCCCTTTTCCAGAAGGAGAGAGACAACGTCTAGGTGGCCTTTCTCAGCAGCAGCTTGCAAGGCACTTTTATAAACACGCTCAGATGCATTGACATTAGCACCTTCTCCCAGAAGGAATGACACAACATCCATGTGGCCTCCCTCAGCAGCAGCTTGCAAAGGGTTTCTATGGACATGCCCAGCTGCATTGACATCAGCACCTTTGTCTAGAAGGAAGGATACAACATCTATGTGGCCATTAATAGCAGCAGCTTGTAAGGCGTTTCCATGGCTATATTGAGCTGCATTGACATCAGCACCTTTTTTCACAAGGAGAGATACAACATCTATGTGACCTCCCTCAGCAGCAGCTTCTAAGGCACTTCCATAGACACGCCCAGCTGCATTGACATTAGCGCCTTTTTCTACAAGGAGAATCACAACATCTATATGGCCTTCCTCAGCAGCAGCTTGCAAGGCGCTCTCATAGACTCCCTCAGCTGCATTGACATCAACGTTTTTTTCCAGAAGGAGGGACACAATATCTAAGCAACCTTGCGCAGCAGCAGCTTGCAAGTCACTTCCATCGCTATCTCCAGCTGCATTGGCATCAGCACCTTTTTCCAGAAGGAGGGACACAACATCTATATGGTTTCCTATGGCAGCAGCTAGCAAGGCACTTCCATAGCGACCCCCAGCTGTATTGACATCAGCACCTTTGTCTAGAAGTAGGGACAGGATATCCATATGGCCTTGCATAGCAGCGGCTTGCAAAACACTTCCATAGCGACCCCCAACTGCATTGACATTAGCACCTTTTTCCAGAAGAAATGACACAACATCTATGTAGCCTCGCATAGCAGCAGCTTGTAAGGCGTTTCCAAGGTAGCCTCCAGCTGCATTGACATCAGCGCCCTTTACCAGAAGGAGGGACACAATATCTATGCGGCCTCTTGCAGCAGCGGCTTGCAAGGCACTCCCAAAGTGGCCCATAGCTGCGTTGATATCAGCACCTTTTTCTAGAAGGAGAGACACAACATTTATGTGGGCTTCCACAGCAGCAGCTTGCAAGGCACTTCCATAGGGGCCCCCAGCTGCATTGACATCTGCACCTTTTTCCAGAAAAAGGGACACAACATCTATGCAGCCTTGTTCAGCAGCAGCTTGCAAGGCACTGCCATACTCGCCTCCAGCTGTATTAACATCAGCACCTTTTTCCAAGAGGATGGACACAGCATCTAGTACATTGTCTTTCCGAGCAGCAGCGGCAGCTTGCAAGGCACTGCCATAGTGACCTCCAGCTGCATTGACATCAGCACCTTTTTCTAGAAGGAATGACAAGACATCTATGAGGAGGACCCTCCGTTGCATGTAGTCTGTCGCAATAGCAGTTTGCAAGGCGTTCCCATAGATGCCTCCAGCTGCATTGACATCAGCGCCCTTTTCCAGAAACAAGGATATGACACCTATGTGGCCTCCGCTAGCGGCAGCTTGCAAGGCATCCCCATAGGTGCCACCAGCTGTGCTGATATCAGCACCTTTCTCCAGGAGAAAGGACACAAGATCTATGTGGCCTCCGCTAGCGGCAGCTTGCAAGGCACTTCCATAGTTACCATCAGCTGCACTGATATTAGCACCTTTTTCCAGAAGGAAGGACACAAGATCTATGTGGCCGTTCACAGCAGCAATTTGCAAGGCAGCACTCCCATAGTAATTGTCACGTGCACTAATGTCAGCGCCTTTTTCCAGTAGGAAGGATGCAATATTTATGTGGCCTCGCAGGGCTGCAGCATGCAAGGGAGTCCCATAGTCACTAGCTACACTAATATCAGCGCCTTTCTCTAGGAGGAAGGACACAATATGTATGTGGCCGCTACTAGCAGCAGCATACAAGGCATTCCCCAGCGGCCCCTACCTGCATGGATATCAGCACCTTTTTCCAGAAAAAGGGACACAAGATTCATGTCGCCTCTCCCAATGGCAGCATGCAAGGCTTCCGTATAGGCTCTCTTGGCTGTATTGGCATCCACATCTTTTTCCAGAAGGAGTGACACAAGATCCATGTAGCCTTCAAAAATAGCATTTCCCAAGACATTCCCATAGGTATTCTCATCTGCATTGACATCAGCACCTTTTTCCAGAAGGAAAGACACAGTGTCCATGTGGCCTTCCTCAATGGCAGCTTCTATAGCGCTTGAATTGGCATACCTAGCTGCATTGACATCAGCGCCTTTTTTCAAAAGGAGAGACATAATATCTATGTGGCCTTTCTCAGCAGCAGCTGCTAAGGCGCCTGGTGCTGCGTTGAGATCAGCACCTTTTCCGATAAGGAGAGACACAACATCTATGTGGCCTTTCCCAGCAGCAGCTTCCAAGGCACTCCCATAGTGATGCTCACAGTTTGCATTAATATCAGCCCCTTTTTCCAAAAGCAGGAATACAATGTCTATGTGGCCATAGTATGATGCCACCACAATTTCTGGGTCTTCAATATTTTGCAGGTCTACTAGAGACTGCTGATCTATCAAGAACTTTGCTATTTCAACCAGATTTGCAGCTGAGGCAAACCACAAAGCACTAGGTCTTGATGGCCACCCCGCATCTGAGGAATTCCATGGCTGCGAATCCCATCTGTTTTCCTTCCTCCACTGAGTACACATTCTTGTTTTCCATTTATGAGCTTGATGTAGAAACCTGAGTATCTCCTCTCGCAATTCTATTTCTGGCTGTCCAGCAGCATGCACTAGACAGTGCTGTGAATATTTGATGAGACAAGGTAGGCTCTTATATCTCCATAACTGATCTGGAAATCCATCAAAAGCAAGGAATGTCAAGAGAGTGCGTGTGATTTCTGTTTGTGCATTTATGAATTTGTGGGCCTGGAATTCTTTGAGGTATTCCTGTGTAGTGTAGTGCACTAGTCGCACCACCAAAGACTCCTTGTCTACCATGACAAGACCAGCACACAAAGCAAGAATGGTTTCAATGTCCATAACATTGTCCTCATCCAGCTTTTGTGTATTAGGCTCGACAGCAAGTGCTGTTTGCAGCTCTGAGGCAGTTAATGGCTGTTTTGCATTCATAACCCATGTGAAGGTTGAGTAGGCGATCTGCTTGTCTGCCTTCTCTTGCTGTTCAATGCGGTGAATTGCACTGTGGTAAGTTGCCTCTAAACCCTTGGTAGATCTTTGAGAGCTTCTTCAACAGCCCTCACAGTACGCTTTCCGTGAAGAGATTCGAGGTGCAATTTGGCAAGTAGAAACCTGATCAAATATGTTGGTAACGTAGAGCTGCTGCTTCTTGAAAACTTACATTCCACCTGCACTCTGAATAATTTCTGATGGAATCTTTTCTTGCAAAGTAGGTTTCTTCTGGATATGTTTGCACAGAGACTGAGATCTCTGGATATCCATATTGATAAATGCTTGAATATCCTCTTGTGCTGCTTTGATATCCAATGATACTACAGGTTTTGGAAGGTGGAATCCCTCTGGAGAAACACTGAACCGTGCAGTTAAGAAGAAGTTGATTTTGCTGCCCACTGCTATGATATTTTGGAGCAGATCCTCGCGCTGACGCTCTGGATATTCATCCAAGGCATCAACAACAATGAACACCTTTGAGAATTGGGCTATGCTGGATCTGAGTGTGCTGACAACCTCCTTCAGAGATGGTCTGGTGCCCTTCTGTTTGTGCTCTGTGTATAAAGTTTCTGTGGCAGAGCCAACATCTTTGTCAAGTATAAGCTGTCTCCAGAGGCCTGCAAGAAGCTCAGAGGGTGTTTGGCTGTCAGATTCTTTGTAGTTCAGATAGATGCAAGCTACACCAATATCTTTGGTGTTTTTGTATGCCAATCTGAGATGATCTACAACCTTGGATCTAGTATAAAGTATCATTTGTGGTATTGCAGTTAAAAGTAGAGAGACAGCCTACGCAAGGATTGTCTTCCTGCACCAGCTAGAGATTTGAACCTGGTCAGTCCAAGGACAGATAGGATAGAGAGATACTGACGCATTCCATTGCACCAAAGAGTGTTATTGGAACCAGATTCCCACTGTAGGAAGGATGGATGCTGAACAAGCCATTCACCAGTCCCTTCTACCCGAGCATGAGAGATATCTGCATGCCGTAGAAAGAAATTGATGGGTGAAAACCAGTCAATGATAGTTCTGCGTGTGGCCTCATGTTCCTCTTTGCTACCCTGGTTGATCACCATGTCTCCAATACCAGTGTGCACAATGGGACCACCTCCAGTACCTCCATTGCCACCCTGTCCATAAGCATCCCCTCCAGCACCTCCAGTGCCTCCTGGGTGAGATTTGGGTGAGATGAATATTGGTATTGGTGATTCATTTTTCTCGCACCATAGATAGTTAGTGGCATAGAACCCATGGGATCCAAAGCCTTGGATTGCTGCAAATCAGAGGCAGATACGAAAAGAGAATCCACTAGCTGGTGGAGCTAGCAAGGGATCAGAGGGGTAGGAGTAGTAACCAAGGTCCACTGCCACACACGTGTGCAAGCTGATCGAAACCAAGTGACAGCGATGGCGCTTTTGCATTTCCGCCTCCACGTGACGTCTCAATTGGGAAGTGATTTCGGCA
This sequence comes from Panellus pusillus, assembly GCA_013387415.1. Classification (NCBI taxonomy): domain Eukaryota; kingdom Fungi; phylum Basidiomycota; class Agaricomycetes; order Agaricales; family Mycenaceae; genus Panellus; species Panellus pusillus. The sequence goes on along the minus strand of QVIE01000057.1, from coordinate 4,614 downwards.
ACCGAGTGATGCCGCACTGGGTATGTTTGCTTGTTATCCAAACAAAAGCTCCCTCTTCTTGCCCCCTTCTCGCTACCTCGCTACCTCCCAAACACTTTGCCCCCAGTTGCCGCAATGGCGCAAATCGGTTGCCCTACCAACATCTCCTTTACGGCGATGTGTTGCGCAGTTTTGCGCCACTCAAATTAGTGTGTTTCTAGTCAAACCTAGGCCTGGGCCGATTTCCAGTGTAAGCCTTCAATTGTTGCTCAATTCCCTCGAACTAACGCACGCTCGTAGTTACAAGACCTCTTTTCCCGCCGCGTCATGCATCGCTGAGCGTCCGAGAGACAGTAGCAGTAGCGGCGGCCGAGTATGGGGCAAGTCCTGCCCGGCGAGCCGACATATCTCTGTCATGGTGCTCTGCCACGACGATGCTCTTGACCAGCACCCCGCCGCCTCCTCCTACAAGGCAAGGGAGACGTGTTTGCCGGCGTCAGTACCGCCACCGCCGCTGCCGCTGCCGCCGCCGGCTGCGAGCAAGTCGTACGCGAGCCTGTCGGCTACGATCCGGGCACAAGTCAGTCGGGGCACGACCGCGCGCTCTCGCACGTCATCGAATACGAGCAAGAGCTCGCTGCCGTTGCCGAGGAGGATGGCTTAAAGCTGCTGCGGCGCGAGAGGAAGGACAAGGCGCGTTCGTCCACAATGCTTCGCGGGGGTGTCGACAAGATGACAACGTCGAGCGCCGAGGGTGCTTATCCTCCTGAGCGTGCCAGCATGTCTGGCGGAGGGTCGGACGAGGTGTGACAGGGCCCACATATACAGTTTACGCATTTTGTAGACTGTAGTCATAGACCAAGACTCTCATAGAATCACCTGTGTAAAGCTTTTTTTTGAATATGGACATTTGATGATGTACGAGTTAGCACTGAGCAGACGGCCGTCTCTAGAGCTGACCCTGCCGAAATGATCATTCCCAATTCGGCCGTCACGTGGAGGCGGAATTGAATCAACTCAGCGATGGCCGGGACCACACACGTGCAACACTGCATGTCCTTCCCCGGCCTATCTCATTGCCCAGTGGGTATCTGTCGTATATACTACACCTTTTTTCTGAGAGCGTTGAATAGAAGGATGCAAGAGAGTCACGATCATATTGTCGCTTCTCACCCCGTACTACCTCGAGCGCTCCACAGTGACAATGTAGTGATCGCGCCGGGTTATTTCCGCAAACTATGACCTACATAGTCGGTCACTCCCTTCCCGCTGGTTTGAGGCACTGGACTCGAAAACGGGCCAGTCGATGTACCCAAGCAACCCTTCGTCCTTCCCAACGTGCAGTTCTACGCTCTGTAGGATGGAAACCCGACGATACTGCTCTGTACCGCGGTCCGTAAGGCCTGTGTCGGACTACGATGTGCAGAGCGCACATACTGTGAGTTTCCTTCTTTCTTCTTCTCCTGCATTGGGCTCTGAGATAATGCCGGACAGTTTCATTTCTCGCCATCGTCATGCGTTTGACGGATGCGAGGACGTCATCCTCGTGTCATATACGTCCGAGCACGACAAGCTCAGCCCGAAAGCCATGAAGACGATGGGTTCTCATCTAATCGGATGTGAACAAATGGCCAAGGAGCAGGCCGAAACGCCGGAAGGGAATGAACTTGAAGCTCCTTTACGACCGTGTCGCGACGCAGAAGCAAAGCCGCGGCGTGCGCTATTGCGATAAGTACGTATCTTAGCCTCGTCCTCGACCATCAAACTCATCCATGAAGGGTCTTCCAAAAGAATGCCTGGAAGATGCACAAGCAACTATGCGGTGAGTCCCTCGGTGTGTAACTGCTCTCCGTTCCCCGCTCATATCCCATCTAGACGTAGCACCACCTTTGACGATATCCCTCTTACCTGACTCAAACCCAAATCCTCGCGACCAACTATCCTGCCCGTCACGCTCGGCTGCCACCGCTCCGCCGACCTCTTCCGGCAAACCCGCCTTCTGAACGAACGCATCGAGAAGGACCACCTCGTCGTGGCATCCGCGCCCTCGCGGACGGACGATTACGTCGACTTCGATGCGTTATTGCTCTACCACGCGCTGGCTGCGGCGACGTTCATGGCTCTGCGCGGGTACGCCATGTCGAGCGGCTTTGATGCGTCTACCGAGTGCGTGAAAGTTTGGCGGCAGTGATGAGGTGCTGTGCCAGCAGCTGCGGAGGGAGTACGGCGCGACGTTCGACAACATGGTGGCGGCGCTAAAGCACGGGCAGCAACTTGTGTTTGAGGAGGTGACGCATGAGAAGAAGATCAGGCGCTGAGGATGCGAAGACGCTAGGCCGGTTTGAAGAGCAAATGAAGGATTTCGTGCACGGAGCCGGAGAGACGTTAGGGATCCTGAGCGCGGTGCGTATATCAGTGTCTTCTGTGTCGAAGATGCGAGCTTATGGCCAAATGAAGTCGGACCGCAACGGGAGGTTATAATCTCTTTGCAGTATCCTGTCGATGCTCTCGCGGCCCCTAGCCCGACGCTGCGATATTCACGCGCCGTCTTGCACGCGGTGACGGGATGTTTGTTGGGCCCACTGTCCAAGACCGCAGCCGGTGCCCCTACTTGGGATGGCGACCCCGTAAAGTTCGTCAGTGGTGTGGAGATGGGACGTATAAAGGCACCGGTCTGGGAGGCGTAACCGCAGACTAAGGAGTAAATTCTCAAGCGGAGGTGGAACGCGTGTCAGAATTCAGAAATCCATTCCGTCGACACCGACTTGACACAAGAAACATCTGATTCACCTTTGTACTACGCCACCCACATATCTCCGTATCTCAAGTTTCACTATTGTACGGAACCTCTACGACATCAATAGCGGGGGGGAAAGACCTGGCCCACGTTCGGGCCATGGTTTGGTGCATGGGAATTAAATGGAGGATATACTACAAAGTCGACCTGGCATAAGAGTCTTCTCTCAGTCGAACGGGACCCTTCTGATACCCTCACCAACAACAAGCGGGCCTCCTTCCGTTCCTCCTTCGCCGCTGCAAACGCACTGGACACGGGATTTCCACACCAATCGCCCCCACCCTCCGCTTGTGCGCGTGCCCGGGCCATGCGCGTCCTCCTTGCCGGGCAGCGGCAGGCCCTTCGTACGGAGGAGCGACCCGAAGAGGAAATGCTGCACGACGGGCAGCTTGCCCCGCACCCCGGCCGTGTACTTGCATCGTGATCATCCCCGAGGTTGACCTTGTCCCGCGTCTCGACGGCGGAGATGTCGTCCAGCATGGGGGAGTGCCATCGCAGAGAGGCGGTTTTTATCTATCGGGATGGACAGCCGAGGTGAGTGTGCGTGGTGAGAGGAAGGGCGGATAGGAGCACCGAGTTGATGAATTGGATGCGATGCGGAGTAGATGTGTTCCTTTACGTACTCTTCGACCACTTCGGCGTCATGGATCGCTTTGGATCGGATGAACTTGTGGCCTGCGCACAAAGGGTTCGAGGAAAGGAGCACTGGAAAAGAGGAAAAACGCACCGCGGAGCTGCGCCGCTCCAAAAACAAATGGGAGAAAGTGGTAGTCGTCGAGCCTCCAGACGCCATGGTAACCCGTGGGCTCGAGCCAGTAAGTCGATTGTAGGATACGCATGATGCGAATATACTGCAGCGCTGAGTGTCGACAAAGTCCAGACCCTGGAAGACGCACCGCCAGTACACGCGAATGCGAATGACGAGGGCCGTGTGGTCGCTCTTCTGGAGAACACCGAGGCGTTCGAGACACAGCCTGCACGGCGGGCATCAGCGACGTGCGGCATCGACACAGATCAACCGCACATCCAGCAGAGGAAGGTGAGCTCCATACCGCTTCCGCAGTCGATACGGGTCCGGTTTCCCCATGCCTCGACAAAGTACGTGTCGACTTCGGCGCGCGCCAGCGCTGGGATGGGAAACGCCTCGTGCAGAGAGGGAGAGAGCTGGAGACGTGCTGACGATGCGTCGCCTTGCTAAGTCCTAGCCACGCACCTCCAAAACACGGTCGTAGAATGTACGGAAAGCAGGGTTGGCGAAACGCGAGGGGGCGTTCACCGGTGCGATTGCGCACGCATGGCTTCTAAGGAGTCTAAAATACGCAAAACGGCTGCTACGCCCTGTTTCTATTCAGCAAAGATGCTTTCCTCGAGTTGGACGCTCAACGCACGTCGGACTCGGTACATTCGGCCTAAGGATTTTATGTTGCGACTCTACGACCCCGAAGGTGGACTCGTCTCGAAGGGTATATCGTGAGCAAACCGCATATCGTGAGCAAACCGCAGCCCTGCTCTGGGACCCGTGTTTTGCCCGCAGACGCGGGTAGCGCGCGCGAGCTGCGCTAAGCGTCGAAGTGATTCTGCGCCAGCCTCCACATTGTCCACGGAGTCGACAATCTGGGCTTTCAGTCATCCGCGGTACTCAAATCAGTCTGCAGCGCGTCCGCGACATCTAGGCCGAAACAGCAAGTCACATAAGCAACACAACAATCCGTTCGCGCACTCACACTGCGTAATGCTGCAGCCTGGAGCGCAGCGCTGGCAGTCGATGCCGCATATGCAGTACGAGGCTAGGAGTCGCGTCGTAGAGTGCTTGCGAGACCGAATCACAAAACGTTCAG
>QVIE01002544.1:0-11366 GCA_013387415.1 Panellus pusillus | reverse complement strand
ACTCTTTTACACAAACATAAATGAGGCCCCGTGAAGCTCCAGCCAATGATTGTCCGCAAATTTCGCCGATTCTCGCCTCAAAAAGCCACTTTTTTAGGTGATTTTGGGCCTCAAAAAGCCACTTTCGGACAAGGTTAATCACGTGAGGGTCCCAAAAAAATTAATTTTTACAAAAATTTTACTCCATGTTTCGGCCAGAATCACCAAGCCGCTGCCTGAGCTCAGATCAAACACAAGATTTGCCCTCAAAAAGCCACTTTCGGACAGGGTAGGAGGGTCGGAGGCCCTAAAAAAAGCCACTTTCCGGACAAGAAATTTGCAAATTTTTGCCCTGAAAAAGCCACTTTTCCGGCAATCATGCTGGAGCTTCAGGGGGCTCATAAATGGAGCCCTGGAATGCATAATTAGCACTGTCTTGTGAGATTCTAATGGAACAGAACTTCAAAAAACCGAAGCCAATCTGGTATTCCGCCCACGAACACCGATCCGGGACTGGGACAGAAAAGACGCATGGGTGAGTTAGACTACGTTTGACTTGACGCCCTGAGTCGAAAAAGGAAAAAGAAAAATGCATGTAGCATGTACAGTGGCAGCCAGCCTTGAGCCAGCCAGCCCGAGGTGCGCGTGCTTCGACCGCAATTATTTCCACGGTTCGAGACAGCTTCGAAGCAGCTGTCACGTGGTCTGCTGCGGGATGCCTTCATGTGAGTACTTATCCTCTCCTCTCCTCCAAGGACAGCGATTCATGCAACTGTATAGTTGCTGAACTGCGCGAAAAGGCGGCCAAGGCGAAGGATGCGTCTGTGAGCAAGTTCCAGGACACCAAAGACCGTCACTCCAGCGTTGCACTCAAGAACACAAACTGGACCCATACAGTCTGTCTTGTGCTTCCCTCTTTGCGTTCGACTCACATCTTCAGCTCTTCGCGAGCCCCGCCCCCGCCCCGCCCCTGGTCCAGGCCCGCGCCCATCATCCGCTCCACGCGCCGTCCCTGCCTAAGCTCTCAGTACCTCGCGCGCCTCACCGCCCGTCCTGCCTAGACCTTCCTCCTCCGCGCCTCCACCACCCCCGCCGGAGAGTCTCCGCGCCCCGTTCTGCCGCTGCCCCGCAGCAGCAGGAACAGGAACTGGACTGGGCGAACCTCTCCCCCGAAGACAAAGCTGTCTTCTTCGCGTGGCTGGACGAGTTCTTTTCGCGGTATCTGGGGCGGCCGATCAATGTATCATAGTCCAATCTTATTCTTTTTGCTCGAGGATGTGCGAGGACGGTGGGTTCATCATTATCATCGAGCGCGCATCAAGTCCTTTCTCGGTATCCATCCATTCTTGAACCTCGGAACGCATCTCTCTTCAGTGGGTCATCGAGTCCACACACGTGGACGCAGCATCGTATTCATGATCCAAGTAACGAACGAACTAAACTAATCGTCTCGTCTTTGAGGGTATCCAAAAAATCTTCGCAGTCGTCGTCAAGAAAAGAAAAACAGAAACCCCTACGCATCCCCATGTCCCTTCTCTTCTAGGTCCTCCGACGCAGCCTGAACCTAGACAAAATCCCGGGCTTCTCATACGACGACATCGGATAGCTCGCCGCGCCAGACAGGCGGTCCTTGCGCCGCCCGAAGCACACCGTGCAGCCCGCCAGGAGGAGCAGGATCAGGGTGACGAGCGTCATCCAGAAGGCTGTCGCGTTCGCGTCAGTTGATTGATCCAGTGATTGCAGGTATGTACACACCAGCGCTCGTCCGCGTCGTCCCATGCACGCCGGAAAGCTTGCCAATTTCGTGGTGCACGAAAGCGTACAGCGCGATGTCGATCGCGAACGCGATCAGGTCTACCGCCCGCGGTCAGCGAGAGGGTGCGTTGGGGGAAGGTGTACGTACGAGCATGGCAGCGAGGAATGACGTCAGACTCGCGAGGAGCGTGACCATGTGGTGCGTCGAGAAGGACATGAGGAATGCGAAGAACGTTACGGCCGTCGCTGTTTCATGTCGAGTCGTTGTTCTCTCAGCTGCGCAGAGGAGGGGAGACATACCGACGGGGTGCACCGCGAGCCCGCGCGTCCACGACGAGCCGATGATAACGTCCGCGGTCTTGTCCGAGTTCGAGATCGGCACGGTGTATGCGTGGCCTGCGCATACAATATACATATACGCGCGGGCGAAAAGAGTAAGGAGGAAGGCCTACCGGCGCTGAAGCACGTCCTGTCGCCGTTCGTATCGTAGTAGCATGGCGCCCTATCGATCCGCTCTTGTGAGCAGCCCGCACTATACCCACGCGACGTGGAGCCTCACCAGATACCAAACTGCACTCGCCGACATCAGCGTCGTCGTACATCGCGGTGGCATGTATACTTACCCGCAGCTCAGTCAACTCGGCGGCCCCATTCCCGCTCGTCAGGGCGCCATTGCCGCCACTGAACCGCACGCGGACAAAGTCGATTTCAGGCAAGAAGGGGAGCGAGATGGAGACGAGGATGCCGAGGACGAGGGCGCAGAGGAGGAAGATGATGCCTGGGATGCAGAAAATTCGCGCCATCTGTGGTTCGAGACAAAATGATGGAGGGCGCAAATAAATAAATTTAAAGCTTGTTCAAATCCATCATTTTTGTTGTATGTACCGGCTGCTCAGCGCTCGATGACTAGCGCCACTTCTGATCACCGCTGACGCCGTCAGTGACGACATCGAGGCAACAACGCGGACCAGAGCAGGTTGTTCTCCCACGCGAGAGGTTTTCGCCACAAATTCAACATCTGCACAGCCCTCTACAGCTTTGCCTCTCCCGTACGACATTCCATGGAAAAACTCGTCTCTGGATCCCTACCCGGCCCCTTTACCGGCCTTGCTGCTGACCCAGTCGACGGATATACTTCAGAGCCAAATGGAACCTCGCCGTCACGAACGCACACCGGCCTGCTGTCCCTGCGATCGAGGAAATCCACGACTAGGACGGACACCGTGAAGACCGGAGAAGAGCGAACAGGAACGGGATCGCTGCGTCGCTCATTCAGCCTGAGGCGCGCTGTCACGACTCTGTTAAAACCCCAAAGAAACTCGGCAAGTCCCCAGGCGTCCTCAGATCCATCAAGTCCATAATACTCGCCTCGTGTACGTGACCCACCCTCTGCCTGGTGTTTCTCGGCCCTGGTATGTATCAGGGGCTGATATTTATCAAGGGCTGAACGTGTTGCTCGTGTTCATACCACTCTCGGTGCGTATACCATCACGTCGCCATCCTTTTTCGCTGCAACTCTTTTATCTCCATAGTGGGCGTTCAACTTTGCCGATAAGGAGCAGCATACCCTCGTTTTCGTTTGTGAATATCCAGAGCTCCCTGCGGGGGTAGCTTCCAGTCTAACAGTTGAATTCGGACAGTCTCGTTCCTGGCCATTGTGCCTCTTGCAAAGGTATCACTGCATCTCAATACCTTTGTGTGTCATTCCAACGCCTGCGAGTCAGCTGCTTGCCTATGCGACGGATGAGCTGTCCCTACGTGTCGGCCAAACACTTGCCGGACTCCTCAATGCCACCCTCGTATGTGTTTATTACTACAGTACTTTTCACCCACCCTAAATATGGATGAAATATGTCAGGGAAATGCGTGAGACTGGTGCTTATATTATCCCACACCTCGTCTTACGTCCATTTTTCTAGTGTCGAACTTATCGTAGCCGTATGTCGTGATTCTCAACAATGGTTGAGCAATGTTCAACGCTCCCCTCAGATCATCGCACTGACAAAGTGCGAGCTGACTATAGTCCAATCGTCTCGTGAGTCTTCCGCGCACTAGATCGAGATCTCCAATACAACAAAACTAGTGATTGGTTCAATCTTGAGCAACCTACGTGCGCCCTTTATATTCCGCCTCGATATCCGTCTAACCTCCCGACTTGAGTGCTCGTACTCGGAATGTGCTTCTTCGCCGGCGGGATCAAATTCTCCGAACAAGGCTTTGGCGCCAGTACGTATACAACGCAGTCCCACTCTGAGACATATCAATTTTCTTTCCCTCGTAGGCGCTACGCAACTCAATTCTTCTCTATTGACGATCAGCGTTATTGCTGTCCTCTTACCCGCGGCATACCGTTTCTCAGTTGCAGCGTCCTCCCCCAATAACCAACCCCCGATTCGACAGGGCGCGATATTCTGAAGCTGAGCCACGGGGTGCGTGTTTACGATACAGCACGATGAGTATCGAGATCAACATGTACATTAGGTCGCCATCATCATGCTCTTCAGTGTGTCTTCTCACATGCCGACTCTTGTTCGATAAGCGCTGACCTGTCTCAGTCTACGGCTCCTACCTATTTTTCCAACTGTACTCCCACGCGACGCTCTACAGCGACCAAAGCGGCGATATCGTCAAGTCAACGAAATACGAGCCTAAGCAGAAGAAAAACAAGCCTCAGGCGCTGGCAAATGAGCCTACCAGCCCCACCAGCCCAACCAGCCCGACAAGCGCTATACCCAACGGCACGAACACGATGCACACCGCCAGCACGATAACCGACGTAGAACACGGAGTCCCGCCGGCGGCAGACTCGAAGCAGGAGGGAGGCGACGCCGACGAGGAGACGCCGCAACTCGGTCTGGGTGTGACCCTTGGTTTGTTGGTGGTCATCACCGTCGTCAGTGCTCTCCCGCCCGGATTGACAAATCCTCGGGAACGAACTGCTAATAGTTTTTTTAGATCGTGGCCGTTACCGCCGAATGGCTCGTCGACTCAATAAACGGCCTCGTAGCTGCGAATCCCAGCATCAGCAAGGAATTCATCGGCGTCATTCTGCTGCCCATCGTCGGCAATGCTGCAGGTTCGTGTTCGACTTCGTTGATTTGCTCCGCGGTTCTGGCGTTGGAGTTAATGAGTGGCTAGAGCACGTCACCGCCGTCTCGGTGTCCGTCAAGGACAAACTCACGCTGAGTCTGGGCGTCGCCGTTGGGTCGAGCATCGTGAGCACGTTGCCCGTTTCAGCGCTGAACTATCAATTAATCACATAATGTGCTCATAGCAAATCGCCGTATTTGTCATTCCGTACGCTTTTTTGCATGCGTTTTCGATGGTTGCGAAATGAACCTGATTATTGTAGATTCATCGTTACCCTGGGCTGGATTCTCGGGAAACCGCTCACCATGCTTTTCGATCCCTACGAATCTGTTGCAGTGTTCTTGGCTGTCCTCACCGTCAACAGCTGCGTGGCAGATGGCAAGTCGAACTGGCTAGAGGGAATGATTCTCATGTGTGCGTGCACTCTCGCTCTCTAAACTCAACACCCAAAGCGAGTATTGACACTGCGCTGTCTAGGCTTGTATTTTATTCTCGCTCTTTCGTTCTGGTTTTATCCCGGTGCTTCGCAGGAGTTCACGTCCTTTCTTCCCCAATGTAGTTGAACGCGGAGTTGTGCGAGTCGGATTTTCGAACATGTTCTCAATTATACCACTGTTATTTGCTATTCGACCTACGGCCAATTTTGTATCAATAATGTCGAGTTTTTATAAATAAATACACGGAACGAAGTGTGCAGATACGGGTGCTTCATCCCGTCGGAGTCGAGGCGAGACTCGGCTTGTCCAAATCTGGCACCACAACTCCCATCAAGGTTACGAGACCTGGTCCTCTTGCCTAGTCCCTCCGTCTTGGTGCTGTGAAGCCCGCTGTATATATACAAGCGATGTCTTCCGGAACCGTTACTACCCGTCCAGAAGAATGTTCCCCCAACCTGTACCGCTACCAGCCCTTCATCCTCCAAGTTGTCTGCATCCTGTAGCGTGAGTCCGAAGGCGACAAGCTCACTGCTGAGCTCCGCCAATTCTACCCTCTACACCAAGCTCTCTGCGCATGTTGTCGGCAAGTCGCTTCGAGCCGCACAATGCTTCTTCCAGCTTGAACGTTCATCAGATTACGTCGTCGACTGCGTTTCAGAGACTGTCGACTACGCGCTCTCGCAATCCGCGATGGAAAACATACCTCCACGCGGGCGCTTGGCTCACGGCACCTCGCACCAAAAATTCACATCCTTCGTCTCCGCCGTCCTCTGCGAAGCCTGTGTCACTCCTGCCACCTTCTTGTCGCCCTGGTGTATATTGTGCGTCTGCGTGCCGATTTGGTCATCTTCCGAGAACAAAGGACTCTGGAGCGCATCTTTCTGGGCGCACTCATCGTTGCATCCAAGTACACGCAGGACTCGAGCCTGAACAACGCGAATTGGGCGTTACGCTCGCGGGCGTGTTTGAGACTCGCGATGTGAACCTTATCGAGCGGGAGATTCTCTGCGTATTAGACTGGGATTTACGCGTGCGAGAGCTGGATCTCCTCGCGCACCGCCGCGGGCTCTTTAGAGCCAGCAGCTCGGCATCTTGCGGATATGATCTGCATGTCGTCAAGCCCTTCCTCAAACAGCCGCGTCATCGCCGTCCTTTGCCCAGCGTGCCTGTGGATGCTGTTCCTGTGCAGCGGTGGAAGGCGAATCGCCGGCAGATCAGCAGGCTGGCCACCTTTACTTGACACTGATAGGGAAGCACATTTTAGTGGCAGTTCCAGTTACGCGTGCGCCGGGAAGGCGATGTATAGTAGAATCTGACCTCCAGACAGAGCTTGCATGATCGCGTTCAAGCACAGCTCTGAGGGGTTTCAGGGAGGAAAGACGTGGTTCCTTCTTATATACCATTACTTATTTGTTCGTCACTGGTATCGTAGTCTGTCTACGAGAGACTAGTTCCTGCTCGTATTTCGAACTTACGGCAAACGTCAAAGAATAAGAATACAATTGCAATCCTTGCGTTCTGCTCATCCTTATCATGATCCGCCACTAGCAGCTGTGCGTAGTATTATATACATCGACGACTTGGAAACTACGTACTTGTTACACTCTGCCTCCACTGCTGCAGACGGGAAGCACGCTCTTCCTCTTCGCGCCTTTGGTCCTCCACTTCACGACGCCGACGCTCAACGGCAGCGGGGTTCCGAGCCCATAAGAGCAGAATGGCCTCGTCCGCATCCAGAGGGTCTTGTTCTTGTGCCCCTTCGCCTGCTCCTGCTTCTGACGCTGGTCGATCGCGTCTGTAGTTTGAAATGAGTTGGTCTCCTCTTCGCTTGGTCTGCTCCGGGCCCGTTGAAGAAGGTCCCGGGACGCTTGGGCGTGCCATGTGTGGCCGGTTGGAGACGCTCAGATAATCGCTCGTGTTTTTGCCCCACCAGTGAATAGCAGCGGCTGCATAACTGTAATGAAGAAGCATAGGCGACGGCTTGGGGTCTGAGTGTCTTTCTTGAATGCTGCATCAGAGTTATTCGGAATGTCCTCTTGTTGCATATCGGTGCCGTTGAGCCACTGTAGAGTGTAACGCTGTTGATCCGGATATTTCACCTCGCCCTCACCAGGACGTAAAGTGCGATCATGGCGGGGAGGGATGTCGTCCATGTCAAGAACAGCATTGGGAGTCTGATGATGAATCATGAGGGGCTTGAGACGGCCAACTTCCGAAGCACACCTTCACGACGGCAGCGCACTTCTGATCCACCACAAAGTGTAAATCTCGTGCAAGTAACATCCCGTTTCGCGGATCTTCCGTTGAAGTGAGATCCGAGAGATCTTCGTCTGAGACCGGCCGGGCGCGTGCAATCCAACCGAACCACTGTTACAGGCAACCGTCGTTGAATTATGGGACCTGAGACGATGCAGGGTAACTCACTTCATCGCCTTTATGTAAAGGAATGATATGTGTCCCTTGGCACATTAATGACGATCTGTTCGTGAACACACACAAAGCATCTCGTCGACGGAGAGATCTTTTGAACGCATCTTCCCGGTTTTGCATAGAGGTTTGGGAGGATGATGGTAGCTGCGACCTCTCAGGACTTCTAGATCCACCGCATATTGCAGGGCAGCTGCATCGAGTGAATCATAGGGAATATGCAAATGAGTTTGGATGAGACTGACCGGCGTCGTCAATAGCGTCGGTGACGAAGTAATAGATAGCCGGTCGCAAAGAGAATCATCATCGGCCATGAGCGCGCCACAGCGCGGTCAGTCTTTATGGCCCCCAGTCTGCCCAATATGCACCATCCAAGAAATCGCAGGTACTTGACAGGTCGGAGGCAGTTAGCATTGATAACTTTGATAGGTATTTCCAGGTAGAAGATATCGGTAGAGTGGGAGAGTATGAGCCAAACGTGACCAGGCGCAACAGCTGAAGTAGCGGGAGAGACCGTCGACATCACAGTCAAGGTCAAAGCGAAGCCTGACACAAACATGTCATCAATCATCGGCTTTCTATTTGGAACCCGTTACTCGCCGCCCTCTTTTCCACCCTTTCCAGCCTTTCCTCCTCAGTCGCATCAATCCGACGTCAATAACTTTCCAGCGGCATGTACTCTTATGTACTCCCACAAGGCAGTCGCGGTTTAGCACCGCGAAGATAATCGCCACTTGCATGTATCTATAGATCCGTGCACTATCCATTACGCATGTGTATCTATTAAAAATCAGAGGATGCTAATTACTTATGCTATAAAGATTAAGACTACACCAAGAGTACTCAGTACATCGAGAGGAACAAATGACAATTTGGCTACATGGGCGTATCTGTACAAAATTAAGATGAAGGCCAGTACAACAAAAGGAATTTTTTGGTCAAGTCCGACAGCCGAAAGCAGGCTGGCATCATCCTGACGGGCGGATACCCAAGGGCCGCGTTGGCGGGGTCTCGCCAGTACCACCTTCCATCGAGCTATCAACGAACGACGCCTCAGGGGAGCGAGCTCCCTCCTCAGCAAGTTCCGCCGTGACGCCCGCCCTCGGCGCATCGTGGCGCACAAGTGGAAGTTGGAACTTGGCGCGCTCCTGATCACGGTGCCGCATAATTCTGCAGGTGTAGCCGGCTGAGGTGTGCAGCCAGCGCATGCGCCTTGTCAAGAACAGCATTGGGAGTCTGATGATGAATCATGAGGGGCTTGAGACGGCAAACTTCCGAAGGCACACCTTCACGACGGCAGCGCACTTCTGATCCACCACAAAGTGTAAATCTCGTGCAAGTAGGTAGGTAGGTAGGTAGGTAGGTATTTACACGGCACGGTCCGGATAACGAACGCCGGTTCCCAGGAGTTGTCCCGGTGTACAAAGCAAGCCAAATTACACCTTCGCCCCTGGACCTCTCGCAGCCGACTGAATCCCATAACGCAGACCCCACAGGTTTCCCCATGCCCCACGGTAGAACCCAGCCAACCGAGAAAGGTGAGTGAGCCGAATCTAGAATCATTAGCTCCACACCAGATACTTACTGTCTCAAGGCCGACGTATCGGAACGGAATAGAACGTCTCGAGGATTTCATGCACGTACTTCGCAACTAGAAGTATTGTTCCGCGCTCATATATGACGGCTTTTAGGAAGTCAACACTGGTGAGTCTTGCCATCATATTTGCCAGTTTCGGGACTGTACGGAAAAGTTTCTCCAGGAAAACCTGTCTCAGTCGAACGACATCCGTCGAGGCTGTACATTCAATCAAGGCATGTTCCGGGCTTTCCACTGATACAGTGCAGAAACGGCATAGTCGCTCATTCCGAGGGACCGCGCGGTGTGCATGATCCACATGCCGCAATTGCTCCAGTGCGAGGCGATGGGTTGACAACATGATCGAAGTCAGAGCTTCCCGGTGCGTCTGCTTCGTAACCATTGACAGATAGTGCCTCATATATAGAGTAATGCGTGCAGGTGGCTTGTCCTTCTGAGGTTCCACTCGGCCATGGAGCAGATAGAGTTTATCTGATGTATCGACTTGATACTGCAGCCAATTCAATGCCCGTTTTTTTGATCTCCTCCCCATATGTGGTCACACTTTGTGGTGTGGCATTTTTGAGATCTAGGAATGGGCAATCGAAGCCGAGCCTCTGGGAAGCCTGCAATACATCCCCCGCCCACGACTTTTTCCCCGCTGTCGCAAGCTCGATTGAGCTAATCAGACAAGTGTGCGCAAGATGGTCTGGGGTGAGTGCAAGGAGGTAACTCAGATATCTCAGGAGCAGCAAGAAGCGTCGAATTCGGAGCGGCATGACACCAGTTTCGGTAAATAAAGGTACGAGCATCGAATGATTGTGGACATTGAGTATTTCGCGTAAAAAGTCAACCTGAATTTTGCACAGCTCATTCACGTGAACATCTTCACAGTCCGGCGCCACTTCGCAGCCGTATGTCAGATGGCAATCCACGCGTGCCATGTATATGGCTCTGTACTGTTTCGGTGTCAGGCGACCCGCCGCGTCCTCGATTCCCATGAGTCGATGAATGCAGTACCTCGCAGCGCTTGCTTTTTCGTGGTAGTGCTTCGCAAACATATTGCGCGAGTCGGAGCTCATGTGAACGCCGACATATTTCTCGTCGGTACTGATACTCAGAACATTCGCTCCCAGCCGGAATTGGAGGTTAGCAGGTGCGTTCCCGAAGATCATTATAATTGTCTTGAGTAAGTTGACAATAATGAAATTTCTCGAGCACCATCTGGCGACTTCGTTTAGTCTCCGCTGCAGGCCAGCTGCACTTAGCGAGATGAGTAGTATATCATCTGCTTGTGCTAATATGGCGAAACGAACATTGGATATTACAGGATCATCTGGATCATCTGGCATTATGAGGTCTGCCATGAATAAATTCCAGAGGACAGGAGAAGTTGGATCACCGGTAAGTAGTCCTATGAAGGCTTTAAATTCCGTTGAGTCCTGATCTCCATGCCGAACATAATACTCCATACGTTCGTAAAGCATGCGAAGCCAATCAAAGATAGCTCCTCCCATTCCCATCTTCATGAGCTTAAGCCATAGGGTCGGGTGATCTGTTGAGGGGAATGCATTTGTTGCATCAACCAGCGCGACGTAGACGGTAAGCTTCTTTGCGCGCGCCCATTCCTTAATACACCGCAGAATGAAGGGATTGTTCAGGGTCCTGTACCCCTCCCGAAAACCATTCTGGTAGTTAGGAATTAGTCCGCGTGCTTCCGCCCATCTCGTTATTCGCCGAAGAATTAACAGCATCAAGAACTTCAACAGGCAGCTTTCAAGACCGATAATCCTGTAGCTATCCGGGTTTGTCTTGATTTTCCCTTTTTTTAGGAACCCGAGTATGACCGTTCTGAACCAGACGGACGGACCATCTTTTTGTTGAATGCACTCATTGCATAGTTCAACCAGATCGCCATTTGGGATCTCAAGTATCACGGCGCTAGCAATTGCATCTTCACCGGCCGCACTATCAATGCCGTGCTCACGAAGGTGATCTTTGCCTTCCGCCACATCGATTTCACCGAAAGCTGCGGAGAAGAATTCCTCCGATGTGGTATCAGAGGTTGTAGGCGGGATTTCTTTGCGAGCATTCGGTTCATC
>QVIE01002309.1:0-10512 GCA_013387415.1 Panellus pusillus | reverse complement strand
ACAAGGCAAGGACAGTGCTGGCTCCGCGCTTCCGACACGCGTTGCAGATACTGTCAGACGACTCGCCCGACAATGATCGATCTGGCTTTTCACAACTGCACAAGACGCTCGAGCACTACCAAGATTTCAAGAATGCAGGCGTAGCACTGATGTTGCTGGGCCAGCCGGACGTGGTGTCTGATGCACTACGCTTTGAGTGGCAGGACGTTGCGAATGATGTTAAACAGCTTGCTATGAAATATGTTACGATCGAGGCTGAGGGCGAGGAGACAGACGACCTGGGAGCACCATATCGACGCTGGGCGGCAGTGCGGCAAGAACGACTGTTCAACGCTTTTACGAGGCTTGCTGCCGAGACAGTTGAGGTCGTATTTTCGACAGTGCCGGACGTCGCGCAGCAGTCAGAACGCGTCGCGGCAGCCCAGGCACACGCTGATACCGCTCTGGAGGCGGCAGCTGAGGTTGTTCTCAGGGCCCAACAGGTGCAGACCACGTCAGAATCAGAGGAAGGCGGCAGCGTTGAGTTCCAAGAGGGTGATCTACGCACCCCATGGACTAGCAAAGACGACGACGAGATTTTAGCCGTCGCCAGCGGCCTTCTACACAGCCGTTTTGGACCAGGATTGGTCCGTCCGCTATTGGTGGCACTGTGATGGACGTTCTGCTGACGGTATGCGCTGCACTAACATGTCCGACTTCGAACACACTTTCTACCACTGCATATACTGCTCAGCCCGGGATTTTTGCGAGGAGTGCTTTTCGCGGCTGCGCGATCCCGGAGCCGAGGTGAAGATCACAGTTTGTGATGCTAACCACAAGTGGTTACGGCTCCCGCCGCAAGGCGGGGAGATATATGTTGGGCCGAAGGCTACAAGTGTAAGGATCCCCGAAGGTATGAGGCCTGTGGGTGGTGATGAGAGGGTTGTCGAGATTTGGTACGACAAGGAGAAAGGAGACAATGTTGTCACGGTTGAGGCGTGGATGGAGGGCTGGCCAGAGAATGGGGGATGAAGATGGAAGATTTGCAGGGGTCTCGCTTTGAAAATTGATGTAAGGTAGCTGCTACTGTAGTATTCCGTTCAATTCGAATGGCACTGTGGTCTGTGACGTTTCATGCTTACATCTAGCTTATTTTTGCGAGCCAGTGACTCTTTGGTAAATCATAGGCACATAGCGGGCTTTGCCACACAGCAGACCTACTCAATTAGTTCTTATGATAGTGAAGTGGTATTCGATCAATGTAGAGCAGATTTCAGCACTGGCTTACGGTGCTATTTGGGCCCTCAGATGATCAATTCCTCGCCTGTGGATCTTGTTGACCACCGGGGCCGCGTTAATTGATAGTCTCGACCCTAGGAAGAAGGTAAACAAGTTGACAATTCTTCGATGCGAGGCTTCTCCGACGTCGAATTCGAACATGCACGCCATACATTTCCAGGTCCGACCGACGGATGTTTCTGGTTGGCAAAAGCGACGAATTTCGTTGCCCCCCGGGAGCTTCGCTCGAGATTTCAGGATTCATAATTTCGAAATGGCGGGGTTCGGGGATATCGGTCGTCGGAAACAAAGTTGGACTGTTGCCCTGTCGCAGAAAGCAGGGTGGCCACACACCTCTCGGCAAGTTAAAGTTGGCGAGAAGTGTACGCAAGAGTTCAAGCAAGAGTTGCTGAACTCGACGCCGGTCCCAGCATTAGAGCACACGATACCGTGGAGAATGGGCCGATTCAATAGAGCTAGTTCAAATCCTTCAATTTCGTCGTTATGTACGCGCGTCTAGCAAAGCTAGGACTGTGTGGCATGCCTTGAGTGTAGGTTCACTATGTAAGATTCTGAAACAGTGTTCTATCGAGCTTCATGATCAAGCACAGGTTTGTTCAGCGTTTCGGAATTATTCAAGTGACTATGATGGTGTTCTCGCAGGCACCCCGAACCTAAACAAAAACGAATACATATATCAGTTTCTCTGCCCCGTAAGCGCAAGTGGATCGAATGCACGCACCCATCTGGAGCAGGTCTCTAGCCGGGACAGCCCGAGTCGCTACGGCTGTCTAGGAGAGACCACCGAGTCGCGCAGTTTGGCCCACCTGGCGCTTCTACAGACCAGCTTGAACCGAGAAACATTCATGCAACGACATTAGCTGGAATCTTATGTGAATCAAACCGTTCGCTGGACCAATTCGTTGACAATTGGGTGCACTGATTGTAGAGCATGGTGTGCAGTTCCATTGTGTGAGAGTTTGATGTTCAGAATGGTGGATCCGGAGTGAAGCAAATAGGTTTGTGAGCCGGCCATGCGGCCTTTTGATGCGCGGGTCCACACAACATGTTCGGTCTTTAGGCAGAGAAATAAACAGGGTGCAGGCTCGCTCACATAAACCGCAAATCTGCACGTTTGATTATCCTGGGATGAATTCGAGTCCATATGAGTGATGAAGCGACGAACTTTCCGTATTTACTGCTGCAAAACAGGACCGTCTTTCTGAACGCTGTGCTGAGATCCCAGACCCCCGTATTTATCGAGTTTCTAGCAGGTTCCTTGCCTTATCCATTTTCGGACGCGTATTTCTGCAGGGCAGACGCATTGGTGAAGCTGCAGAATGACAGGCACAAAAGTACCCGTCATTATTGTGAGAAAAACGAGGCAGCGGCTTGCGACTTCCCCCGTGAGGATTTCATCGTATTTGCGCTAACAACCAGGAAGATATTGGAAGAGAATCGCTCCTGTCCTCCGCTGAGACTGCTTCGATACCTGCAGGGGAGAAGTAAGCCAGGAACTTTCCGAACTCGGCGATGTCATCAATGGGCATGTTGGGATGTGCTGAGCGACGGCTGCGCTTGGAGAGCAACCAGGCCTGCAAGTTCTCCGGCGAAACTGCAAAGAAACCGGATGTAATGCGGCCTGCCAATGGATCAAACTCTCAAAGTGTGGGATCGGCGGGCGCGCACATCGTGGAATATGGCTACCGATGGGGCTCACCACCTACTTGGACTCTCTGGACTCTACTTCGGACGTCCGTCGAAAGATTTCTCCGAGAACTGGCATAGATTTCGCGGTAATCTCGCTAAAGCTCTCTTAGTTCAAGCTATATGAGTGGGAGAGAGTCAAACGCGCGAGTAAATGTTGAAATAATGAGAAGCGAGAGGCCCGACTGCCACAAGCTGCCACACGATTCCAAACTGCCACAAACGTAGATTTGGTGATTGAATCAAGACCTGAAGTGAGAGATTTTCGGAGTTTTACGGCGCATAGAGGGCGTTCCGTCCTCGGACACCAGCGAACAAGAGATTCAGCCGTTACCTGCAACAGCGTCGAGTCCATGAATCAGACATGATGATGATGGAAGGGAATCGCGATCACGTGTTGTGGGTGATAGATCGCTTCAAGTTCAACTTCAAGCTTGTGCGTTGCAAATATCATTTTTCGATTACAATCTAACTATTCAAATCTGTCCCAGATAGGGAGCTAAGCGGAGTCGATGCGAACCTGACTGGAATAGATCTCGTCAGGATCCGGGCCATCGATGACTGACAGTCTCAAATGACACCTTGCTTCTGCACAACACTTGTTTCAACCGTGCTTGTTGCTTCCAGCCGCACGCTTTTGTGCGCCATTTGAGGTAGTAAATTTACTTTGGGGTCCTGTTCCAGTTTAATTTAGCATATGTCCAACGAGAATCCGAGACCGTCACCGGTGCACCTGGTAGTACCACACCTTTGATATGAGCGATGATCTTTGCGACAAGCGCCCGTCTGCAGGATCGACCGGTGAGGGAGTCGGAGATACATCGCCACTTGAGGGCGTTTGGAGAGTATGAAGAACTTGAATGATGATCACAACCGTAGGCATTCCGAGTTCGTTGGATTCCGCGAGGGAAAGAGAGTGTCCGCGCTTACACAGCGCTGCGTAGTGCGGTATCAAGATTTCCTCTGACGCGGAGTGCTTGAGATAAAGGACGATACGATCCACGATGAGCATGGAGAGCTTCTCAAGCTCGCGGATAGCAAGGTTCTCTACTTCGATGAATTCCCAGCGTCTGCTGAGGCGGAGGATGCAGCTCCAGTCGGCCACGCTCGCATCGTAGAGAGAGTGCGTTCTGCAGAGCATTAGGATATAAAATTACGAGCAGGAAGGACGGACGGATTGTAGAACACCCAGAGAAATGTCTCAAAGTCCTTGATCGTGACATTGGATAACTTGACAGCGGTCAAATACGACGACGCTGGCAGAGGCCCGGAGGGCTTGCTACCGGCGGTTGGAGCAGGAGGCTCCAAAATCTCGCGGAATTTGGCGGAGTCGCGCAAAAGGAAATATCTGTGGACACAGAATTCGCAGTCCTCCACCTGCAGTCGCCAACGATTATCAACCGGAACCGGCGACTCCGAGTCGGAGTTCAGGGAACGTGAGGACCCACAATCAAGTGCACATCGCCGCCGGTGAGCCAGTAATTCTTACTCTGTTTGACACCCTGCATGGTGCTAGCCATCATACGCAGGGTAAGTACTAAGGAGCGGGTGGGGATTCATGGCTTAACAAAGAGTGTTTTAAACGACGCGGTGGCGCCGTTTCGGGATTCGCAGCTAAACGCCAATGGCCATGCGCGCTCATCGGCGGGAACGAGGGAGAATAATTATGTCAACTCGCAGGGAAAAGAGGGGAGAGAGTTGCTGGACAATAGCACTTCGCGGCCGCGAGGACGTACATGCACTGAAGATCCGCCTCGATGGAAAGGACTCTCAGAATGTCAAGTAAAGGAATTTGGGGCCACGCAGTTCAAGTACGTCAATGAGCGCGGAGATAAACTTGTAAGATCGCTTTATGGATAGTGGATGTACTGGAAAGAGTGCCTTGCTGTGGGAAAAGACACCTCACATTTATGTCCTGTGATGCCACCACAAATTTGCCACGCCCTGCTGGCACTACCCTGCCACACCTTGCGGTCTCTTGCGGTCCAGTGCGGCAACTAACGCGGCACCATTGCGATAGTGCGCCAGTTTCCGTACGCTTCAGTCCTAAGCGGGACCGTGCCGTGTAAATCTACCTACTGTACCTACTACCTACTCATCTTCCGCTGGCTACGACTCGGAACTCCGCTGACTCTTCATCATCTGATGCCAAGTTCAAGATTTTTGTTCGAGTGCCACTGCCAAGGCCCAAGTTTTGTGACTTGCCAGCAGCCTTGACCGTCAGTGCATCCAATGCGGGCTTTTCGTGCACTCATGGGCGTTCTCGGATGCGCGGCCATAGCAAACGCTATCTATTACATCGACGACCAGGACAGCGCCATCACCTACAACTCCAGCGCTGGCGTTGGCTACAACAAGAAATGGCTCAAGTATTCTCATGAAAATTCGAATGGGCTCGCTGTTTCGGTCAACGAGAGTCTGTGCTTTGATGGAACCGCGTGAGTCTGATTCATTTGCTTCTTTACGTACCGTTGGGCAATCCTCATTCCAATTTGCAGGTCTTGTAAGTCATATGCTGTAGTCTTCCTCTGGGTCTTAACAGCTCACAGACACCGAATGTTTCGTTTCTGATCATTGCAGCCTGACCATTCCCTTCAATGGTCACTATATTTTTCTTTTCGTCACTGCCGAATCTCAACGATCGGTCTAGGGACCGGGATCACCTTGTTCGTGCCTCAAGACCCGGGGGACATCTACAATACCTCCATTTCCCTTGACGGCGGCCCGTCGACGATCCACTTCGCATACACGCCTCCCAACACCACGGCCGAGGCATACAACGTCACTCTCTACGACGTCCAGAATTTGAGCTGGACGACACATAGTCTGAAGGTCGAGCTCGTGGGGATGAGATTGATATTTGACTATGCGGCCGTCGCGGGTGATTCTCCGGCGTCCAATACCGCCGCGGCCAGTACCGCCGCGGGCAATACCGCCGTGGCCAAAGCCGTGTCTCCTTTGTACCTGTCTAACTTACTCGTCCGTCAGCCTTTGCTGATGATTCTGTCAGGCCGATCATCCTCGCCTTTGCGGTTGCAGTTTTCATCTGTAACTAACCACGCGCGCCCTGTTTCTGCATTTGCTAGAAAATGCGCCAGCGGATTTCTGCTGTAGTAATTCATATATCCTCTGTGTACAGTATTCGACTGCGGATTTCCGCGCTAATCGACTTGGGAATCATATGGTTATATTCCATCTGGCTCCGCAACTACTTCGGGACTCGCCGCACAGTTCACAAGGTTCCTCATCTATGCCAGTATTTATCATTGAAAAACAAGTATGTGGTGCACCGTACTTTGTATGTCGTAAATGTGCAATGAATCGTACTTTGAGCACTGTCGTTGTATATCAAACTCATGTTCGAGGTTCAACCCACCGTATGAAATGAACCATGCACATGTACTTATCGGAATTGTACGTCATGCTCTCTGCTTAAAGATTCAGGTTAGTACTTACACAATTGAGATATGATCCATGCACACAGAAAGCAAGAAGCACAGAGCACAGTAAAGACAATTGATGCAAGTGCTTGTTGAACGCACTGCTGCACCTTGTCCACTGATCACTGAGAACGAAAAATAGTCAAAAGCACTGGCACGGCATACAAATATGTACACGAAAAGGAAACAAGCAGTACTGTGATAGACATACCGAAGTTCGTCTACGGGGCACACAATTTTCCGCGAAAAAATAGACAGGTAAATGAAGCTGAATCGCTACTTCGTTTGCTCGTCAATGCGGCGATTGATGCCGCCCAAAAGAACTTTAATCAAACCGTCTGCGGTTACGGGGTTGAGCTCCGAATATGGTGTGGTGTCGACGATGTCCTGGGTGGCACTGATGAGCCTCGACGCTGGAAGCAACCAGGAAAATAATTACTCGGATATCGCCTGATATGTGCAGATCGTTGTCGAGCTCCTTGAGCGCCCGCGTCGCCGAAGAGTCGTTGCCTATCTGAACAAACTGAATTCCGAGCTGGAATTGGTATTTAGCTATCTGTCAACAAAGTCGCGATGATTCTGACTTGTATCAAACACAGATTCCTCAGGGCCTTGAGACGAGCTGCAGCGTCAATAATTGCGTGTTTGGGGGTGTCGGCTATGGAATGTGTAAGCCAGAAGAATACAATGACACGTAAAACGCTACTCACTGGCTTCACCGTCGGTGATGACAATGAAGTTGACCCGCTTGATTTCTTCGTTCGTTAGCTGATCCCTTGGTGTGCCATCCGGGTCAATCTTTGCTGCTTCTAATTCGATAATTCGAGGCTTCAGGAGTTGGTCCAAGCGTTCTCCTGTTGGAGTGGCGCCTACGGGCCTCACTCTGCTGAAAACATCCCTAACGTCGGCCGAGGACTGTTGCATTTAGTCAGAAAAATACGGTTGACGGGGAGAATGCCAACTTTGAGATTGAGTGCGGCTTTCTTGTTGTTAAGAAAGTGGATATCTATGCCGTCTGAGTCATAGAGTTGCGCGGTCTCCGCCAATGCTTCTAATGCTTCTCCTGCCTTCCGAGCGGATGAGTCAACAGAAAGATGAAAAAGGGTTCTGACCCACTTCAAACCAACGAGTGACCCCCCTCTTTGACCCAGGCAGTGACATCGAGCCAGAATCGTCCATAAGAATGACGGTGTCATATTTTCTCAGGACCTCGAGCGCATTCTCGAAAGTCTCCTTTCGCATAGGTTGCTTGAGCCCTGTACAGACCGTGAACAGAATTCTAGAAGGCAACAGTGTGTGCCACAGTACATTTTCTTGAACCGTACTTGGACGATTTGTGCTTGGGAGCAATTATTGTGTCGTACGCTGGGGGAGAGAGATCGCGGGTATCTTCGGAGCGACTCCTGCGGTGTACAAAGACTGAGGAGAGAAACGAACGCTTCCTGCCACCTTCCGGCGAGGGAGACCATCGCCCCGTGTCGATTGGGAGATGTGAGGATGATTTCGAGTGAGAAACTGTTAGAGCGGGGGGCTTCAAACTGGTCATGTTGCGATGGTTTGGGGAGTTAGATGGCTATTTAAGGGGTTGCAGGGGCTGTTAACGGGATGAGGGTCCATATGAGAGGAGGATTTATTATGTGTACGGTGCCAATGGCCAATGCCATGTGATCTGTCTGATCGATGATCGAACAGCCCCATCGCATCACGGCATTTGCACGGCATTCAACTGGACTTTAGAAAAGCCCTGAAACGGGAGGGACCAAGCAGTGAAGAGACTGCTGGATTGTTCCTCACCAGGAAGCCTAATAGAAGCCCTCGCACACGAATCTTATCCGCCCCGCGTGGCTTATTACGGGGTTGGGTCCGATAGATGGTCTTGACTCGGACTCGGAATCAATCTTTGGCATACGTTCAGAAAACACCTGACATTGAGCGCTCAACGAGCTAACACGAAGCATTATCTATCGGGAGGAGTCAATATAGACAGAGAAAATTGCAGAAATACAGCTTTTTACGCCCATGGACCAGGAGAAAAAAACAAGCGTTGCGGTGCTAAGCGCTGAGAGGCTACCGATCAGTATTCTCCAGAACCAATTTGCAAAGTATCGTGCGACGGGTTGAGAGCTGTGCGTACAAGGATATGTTGAAACACTTTCAAAGCAAGTTCCGTAGCAAGAAAAACAATTGCGTGACCCCTACCTTCAAAATGTTATCATACAAGGCAGCTGAAACAACTTCCAAGCTATAAGCGCCCGATTGACTTGACCACATGGATTAACAGCTGGATTAAAAGGCTCATTGAGCGTCAGTTGGCGCGGAAGGTCCTTGCAAAGAGGACAAACCATTCAACTTTACACCATTCCATCGTTGATTCGTTCCAGTTGAATGAAGATCCGAAAAGTGATAGGCGCGCTATACAGAGAATGCAGCAACGCGGCCAGCGGGACACCGCTCTTCATTCAGTATACAGTGTCCTTGGTAGCGCTCCAGTATGAGAGATATTGCTCAATAGAGGAAGTTTTTCTGCGCGGCGCAAGATTGATGATCATGCTGCAGCCAGGGAAAGCTTAAGGGCAATTAATGGAATAGAGGGGATGTTAGTTCCAGACCAAAAGAACTTTTGAAAAATTTTGGACGAGTACCTAAGGACGAAGACTTGGAGCTTTTGGCATTGGAACACTGTGGCTTTGCTGTCGATGGATTCGATTATATACACTATAGTAACGCTGATGGAAAGCCACAATTTGAAGCCCGAGATTCTAGTTAATAAGAGACAAACTGTTCCGGACTTTCCACCACACAGGTATGAAGGAAAAAATGACACTCTGAGCTGGGGCCCGGAAAAAAGTTGTAAAAACGAACACCGCCAGCTGTCGGCGCCGAACTTATCCGACGAATGAATACAGCCTTTGGGAGCTCAGATTCAAGAGTGCATAGGTTCGGGCTCATACCAGGTACACGCGCATATGACAGTGCTGAGTTGCTCTGGCGTGCCGCCGAGATCATAGATGTAAGGTTCGAAGCCGCATTTGGATGAGGTTAGAGATCATCATCATTAGATCGTTCTGGGATTTCTCCCTTTAAGTTTTACCACGATCATCTGAACACGCAAAACTCGGTTTCGACTAGCCCACGGCCCGCACACACGAACCAAGTGTCCCTGCGGTACCTAAAACCTACTCGAATCGAATTAGCGTCCTAGGACTCGTGAAAATCAGACGGCTCTCCATGCGTGCAGCAGCATGAATTGAGATAGACACTATATCAGCTCACCCAACTGGCCCGCCCCGATTCAGCTCCTGAGCTCAAGACTGTCGTCTCTGGGAAGACGGTCATTGTTACATATATCCAATCCTTGGAAGTTATCTCTCCTCCCGAGCCCATTGTTCCATGAAAATCTGGCGCCTCAAAGTTTTAAACCCTAACCCTAATTTTCATTTGAGGGCCAGTCTGTAACTAGGCAGTTGCACGTGAGACAGAAAAATCCAGGATCAATTCGGCGCCAATCTCATCCGTGCTCGCCGATTCTAATCCCTGGCTGATCTTTCGATCATGATGCCCGACTAAGACGATGTCTTCCAGGCTTCCTGACTAGCGGACGCGTCTCCCGAGTCCTTTGTAACAAAACAAAAGAAATATTTTTTGACACATTATTAGTCCAAGGCACGAACGGTGCACTTCTGCGGACACCGATTTTTGGCGATCAACGACATGACGGGGAGACTTACCCCCATAGGCTGAAGGAGCTATATATCCTTCGCCACATGCCACTGAATCTCCACTCGCGGTCCCTAAGTAATCGCACCATTATTCACAGAGACTGGAATAGCACCTCTACGAGTATGACGCTGGCTTGTGGCGGCAATGCTGCCCTCAGATTATCAATATATCTGCTGGACCTACCAACTCGGAAAGCAATTGAGGTAATGCTTCTGGTCGCACTCACTTCTCTACATTCCCTTAGTTCTACCACGGTGGGTCGAGAGACTGCGGCCGTGAGCTCGGCTATGGGTGTGTGGAGAAGTCCGGGAACAGTAGTGTACATGTGCCTGTACACTCCGTTACTTCCCGGGCCCCGGCGTTCCTAAGCGGGACCGTGCCGTGTAAT
>QVIE01002916.1:0-10877 GCA_013387415.1 Panellus pusillus | reverse complement strand
AACTCAGGGAAAAAAAGGAATGTCAAATTCGGCAGTGTCTGGGACACACAACAAACGTCGCATCCAGAGATATTCAGGAGTGCGGCGGACAATCTGTATGAAGAACTAAGCGTCCTATCTTAGCCGATTGAAATTATACACACCTAGCACCATTGCAGAGATTTCAAGAACATGTCGCGGAAAAGCCGGGAGGATGGGGTACCGTCGCATTGCATTTTGGAGTGTACATGTCCCAGTACACGATCCGAATTTTCCTTCGCTGGCTGCAAGGTTCAGCAGTGTGCTGAGGTCTTTTTCAGAGCTGAATGACAGTTTTCCTAAGATTGACATTGGAGGTGAAGGCCTAGCGCATTGTGATGAATTTGTTCGAGGATTCAGAGTGTTTGGAAAACATAGAACCATATGCGCAGCTGGGGCCATGGAACTATTGCGTACCTAGCTGAGGAGCAGCGCATTCTTGTCTGTTGTCTGAGGTGGTGTGGAAGATAGGTTCCAGTACATTGCGAAGAAGGGAATTCAGATGCGACTGTGATGTTGAGTGTCTGGGAACAGCTCATTGCGATTCGTCTCGGCTCACGGAGGAGGAGGTCGGTGAAAGCGGTGTGTATTGGGATAGTGGAGCATTAACCGAGCACTCTATGTGAGGGAATGAGGCCTCCGTAGGTCGTGATAGATAGATGAGGCATAGTTGCTCTGGAGTGTAGATCACCGGTCCGAGCAAACAAATATTGATCGCTCCTCTCTCATTACCAGCATCACGGCGAAGACCATGGCCAAGCGCACTGCGGCAGGACTGGCAGAAGGTTCTGAGCGACCGGAAGGCAGGAAAAAAATACTATGCAAGTGAGTACGCATGATCTCGCCGAGTAGCGTATTGTAATTTCCTCTGCAGCCACCCCGAAGTGCGCGAAAAAAAACGACTTAGAATGCAGGAGCGCAGGTGAGGTGCACAAAGTACAGGCTAACACTTTCTGACTGTTACAGGGGGTGGCGAAGCTTCTTCGCCGGCTGGGATCCGCCTCCGGGAGGAAAGCCTGTTCATCCCCGAGCCCTCGGAAATCTTACCTGGGGCATTCTTCCGTGACGATGGATCCGACATTCGAGAGGCACACGCCGAAAGGAGAAGAGAGCGTCAAGCCGCAATTGCAGCGCACAGGGAACGTCATCGCAAGAGAAGGCGCACTAAGGACTCAGGGTTGCAGGCTGAAGAACGCGCCGCGGCCCTTGAGGCCTATCATCGTGCGAGGACGAACGTGCTAGTGTGAGAGAAGAGGTACATATGGCTAGTTCTCCGCTATCCGTTAACAACAGAGCCTTGCCTCACGGCGACGAAGGCCGCAAGCCTGAGGAGATTAGTGCTGCACTGGCTATTCTGGCCTTAGGTGAAGATGGCGACAACATTAGCGCCGTGGATTCCCTTTGGATATGGCCATGAGGCTCAGTGCATATGCGTACGCTACCATGCCTCTTTTCTTTCCAGTGAGCTGATTATTCTCTACATTCTGACATCAGTGGGGAGCGGAGGCCGAGGCTACGGGTGGCATTTTCGGTGGCGTGCCAGATCCGAGCGCCATGGTGAGTCTCACCAGAAATGGTAAATGCACAACGCCCGGCTAATTCAAATCATTCGCAGCACATCGAACCGCATGAGCCTTCCGATCGAGTGAGAAAGGCACAGAAATCAGTGGCCAGCCTGAATGCTGGGGTCTTACTGAGCCATCTCTGCACGACGCCGAGCAGTGGACGCATGTTTCGCGCCCTCTGCATTCGGGCTACCAATGACGAGCGCAGCCTACTACAAAGTGAGGGCTTGGCGCGATGGAGTAAACTAAACGACTCGGCTCTTCACTTAGTGTAGTTGTAGACCGCCAATCAATTCTATACGGTTCTATCGCTATTGCCGGAATTTCTGATATCTTCCCATGACAACTCTATCAACAACTCTATCAGTGGTTTGCATCGTTTATTGACCGCGACGGGCCACAGCCCTTTTTAGAAATTTACTCAAAATGGTACCGACCTGGCACAGCGTAGCCGAGGTGGGCCCGGGCCATGGGTTCATTCGCGGTTGTTTTGACCGGCACAGACGTTACATACTTCAATGGAGCGCACACATGACACTACGACTACGGGACTATTCATCATACTACCACGCAGCTATCCAATCGTAATCTTGATCTGCCAGCCCGATTTAGATGCCCTGAAAATGAGATGAGCTCGTGAGACAGAGCGTGCGGTGAAAACCTACAGACGCGCGAGAGGCAGAGGCGGCAACAGGCCCCATGGGCGCCGCATTGACAGCCACGGGGGCGGGGTCGCTCAGTCAACTTGACGACCTCGTTGTTGTTGTAGCGGTAGGCGTAGTACGCCAACGCTTCGGCACGGCTGCCACAGCGCTGGCGCGCTTGACCAGGGACGCCATTGACTTGTTCGTCCGCGTCGTGGCTACACAATAAAGTGTCAGTACGTACGCTAACGTGCATTGAGGAAAAAAACGTACGGGGTCGCGTACATGCCGGGCTCGCGCCCGACTGTGACAACCCACACTTCTGATTATCGCCAGTGCCGGCGGGATGGGCTGCCTGCAACTGAGCGGGGGTGCGCGCCGTGCCTTGAACGTAAGCCGGTTGCGCAGCTGGGGAGAGCGTCAGTAGGACCTATGATAATTGACCCGTAGGTCGAATACCGGATTCGGACAAAACCGGCCTGTGGTCCGCTGAGGTCGGGTCAGGGCTCGGACAAAGGTGAGTGTCAGTAGCAGGATCTCGGATACAAAATCCGGACATCAGATCCGCCGGGCCAATGGTCGGATACCAGTTCGGACAATGCTGGGCCACGGCCGCCCGCAGGCTCGACTTAGTCTTAGTACTTAGCTTGTAACACGGCGTAGAATCAGTTGTCACTTTGCATTTTTCTGCAACTGTCACTTGAACAACACTTTGTCTGTGGGCCATGGCACAGCCAGGGCACTTTGTTCACCGATAGGAGAACAATGGGAGAACAAAGGATGGGTGGCCCAGAGAAAAATGACAGTTCAAGTGACAGTTGCAGCCAACTGCTAAATGACAGCTGATTCTACGCCGTGTAATTTTGCCGTCCCATCCGTGATCATGGCACTCTAGATCTAAAAGATTCTTTCTACGAAGTCGCGAACTTCAAGCTCGTATCATCAAATTGTCGCAAAATCCCAGATTCGGGTATACCGGCTTATACCGGCTTTATAGCCGTTGCCTCTTGCCCACACCCCATTATACCTCCTTATAGCGCTTCGGTGCTGACCTTATACCTCCTTGTCACCTTACTGTGCTGACCTTATACCTCGCCGCCGTTGGATTTCTCTTGGGGAGTGTTTGTGATGGGCGAGAGTGGCTCTCTGGAGCCGCCGAAGCACTGTGGGGCCCGAGTGTGGTCAGGCAGCTCCGAAACGAGGACATGGCTGGTATTGCGTGCCGCATGCGTTGGCGTCGCTCCCGACGGTCTTGAGGGTGTTCGAGATGCATGACCGGTGCATTTCGTCAGTGTGGAGCGATGTGGAGCGGGTGTGTGAATATAAAGAACAACGGGGCTCAACCATCACGCCCACACCCCTTCCCTCCCCCCACCACCTTCCTCCGACTCGTCTCCTCTCTATCCACTGTCGCCGCCGTCCACAGCTCTTCCAGGCTATGTCAGTTCACCATCCTCCCTCTTGTGCAGGCCCCTCACGTGTCCGCAGTCTCTCACTCGGAGTCGTCGCTGCTCCTGGACAGTGTTCGTGTTGTTCCTCTGCTTCTTATGCTGCCTCTCACCTCCACCTACAGCTCCTCCGGTTACATCTTCCGAACATCAAGTCTTGGAGGTATTTCTACTCTTTCTGCAGTTATTTCACTTTTGGTTCACCATGTCCTGCTTAGTTTGAGGTCGGTGTCGTAACATATGATTTGACTGGTGCGTCTTTACTCTCTCGCCTTAATTCGTGCTCATTGTGTCTTTTCCAAGCATGACGAGCATTCCCTCCGCACTTGACTGTCGTCACGTTGTCATCACATTCATCCATCCCCGATACTTTAGTTTTGTACTTTGTCCAATTCAATGAAATAAATGTTTTACCTTCATTCCGATGTTGAGAATGGTGAGGGTAGGCGAAGCCTGCTATTTTTTTTATTGGGCCAGGGCTGGTCAGGTATAAGGCGGTAAAAGGAGCTATTTGAGGTATAAGATTTCACACAAGGTATACGCGCTAAAAGGGTTTTTCATGGGACATACCTCGACCTGTAACCTTATAGCCTTATACCTGGATATACCTACGTATACCCGATTCTGGATTTTTGCGACAATGGATTTCTAACCATGGATACAAATTACATCGACCTCAACTCCGACGAGATTGCCTAGTCTCTTATAAACAGACATTATAACACAGTATCTCATTCTTCGATGTGTTATAGTCTGTCACTAACCTCGATCGATTAGTAGGTGGCGCCGCTATTATGTAATCCTAAAATTTCTCGACACATATATACTAACAAGAAACGTGTATTTTGTCAGTCCGAGGCCCGAGAATGGTATGTGATGTCAGAAGGCACGGTTATGTACAAGAGTTTGAGGTAAAAGAAGGTTGCAGACAGACGTCGAACATGTCCCAGCAGCCTGCTGACATAATGCTGACAAACTCTCTGAGGCTCATTCACACAGATATTGCCCGTAATTCTTTGATCTGAGTAGATAGTCCTCTCGAGAATCATAGTACATTAGACTCTATCTGTAAGGTTTTGGATATACAAGTGCTCAAAGGTACGCGAAGCCTTGGGCAAAATTAAAACTCCGCACTTTACGTAATAACGCGGCCACCATATACAGGGGGCGCGATCAGCTACAGACTAGAGATTGCCCGGTGCGGACTGCAAGGCAAATTGACCATCCCAACATCCTTCACTGATTCTGAATTCAGTAGAATTTTTTTGCGATTTTTGGGCTTTTTTTTCGAAAAATCGAGGTCAGATGCAAAGTTCGGACAAAAATCCGATGGACCGCAGGCTAGAGGCAGGATTCGGACGAAATTTCACGGCTGGCCGAGTTTAAAGTTCGGACAAAAAAAAATTGAGGGCAAATTCAGTATCCGACCTATTGGTCAGTTATCATGGGTCCTGCGTCAGTGAAGGAAGAGATCAAATCGGAGGGAAAGAAATGCTCACGGGCGGCGTGAGCGGCAGGAGCGGCGGGAGCGGCGGCAGCAGCAGCAAGTGCTTCCGCAACCTGCTCGCTGACAACGGCAGGGATGGCGTCTGCTGGGATATTGAGCGGACCGTCATAAAACTTTTCTGCGCTCACCCTTGATGTCGATGCAGAGCCGGGTCATGTCCAGCGCCATCTTGGACAAGGTGGCGACTTTGGCGATCACGTCTTGGACTGCGGGGGCGGTCTCCGCATTCGCGGCGCCCGCGGCCACTGCTCGCGGAGCAGTGGCAGTCGGCGCTGCAGAAAGGCTGATATCAGTCATGTTTGGTGGGTGGTGGGGGGAAGAAAGAGAGGTCTGCGGATAATTTCCGCGATTGTTTGAAGATAAGGCGCACGAATTGATGAGAGCGTGATTCTACACGGGTGCGATTTGATAGATCCAGAGATCCAGACGCATGGAAGGAAGGTGGATCCGGGCGCCGGGCCCGATTAGGAGATTCCTAGTTGGAAGAGGGATCAAATACTGAAACGACCTGAGATACGGTTTAAAAAATAAGCCTAGGCGAGAAAAAAGCGGTGAGATTGTCACTGTGCACATACGAGGGGCCCGATCCGTTTTGTTTGGAGATGATTAGTAGATCTGGATACGGACCCGCCTCATTTTTCCCCAATTCCCCTGGTCTATCCTTCAAAAAACAGAGCCTGTGCATCGATGGGAGCGAAGCGGTGGACAACAGCTGAACAGAAAGCGTACCTCGATATGCAGCTCCCAGACTACATCAAACGGCAGGCGCAGCACAAACTGTCGTTGTTTGGGGGCCCATGGAAGAGGGTTGGTTCCGTAGCTGGCCAGAATACCCCGCGCTGGGCCTGCCGCTTCCGAGCGACCCGAATGGCCGCGAGCTTACCCCAGCAGAGAGAGAACAGGTGGAGGCTGCGATAAACAAACGGAAAGAGGTCAGTTGCAGCGCTGTGATGTAGAAAAAGATGCTCACCTCCCCGCTCTGATTATTAGCAGCTGGCTAGCTGGTTCCGACGCGAGCATAAAAGAAGTCGCCGCATCAACGGGGCTGGAGGCACGTCGGAGACCGCGCCGGCACGCGTCAAACCTATCGTGGCCGCCCTTTTGAAGCGAACGCGTGTCAGCCGGGGTGGTCATCGAGCCCACCAAGCTGTCGAGATCTTCCAGAAGAGAAATCGCGAGAAGATCAGCGCCGAGCTCAAAGCGCGGGGATACGACAGCATGAACGAAGCTGCACGCGCGGAGGCACGCGCGTTGTTGCGTGCAGCATCGCGAGGGAGCGGATTGAGCGGCGAGGACGAGAGCAGTGGGACGAGGAGACCAGAGAGCAGCAGGAGGAAATCGTGAAGCAGACCAGGGCGAAGCGGATGCGTATGCGGACAGAGGTGGTAGGGGAGCTATGGAGGCAGCGCCTCAGGAGGAACGAGACGCGGTCGATGAGGCGCTAAGGCAGGAGAAGATTGAGTTGGAGAAGGCGGCAAAGGAGGCAGATGCAGATGCGGAGGGAGGAAAGACGCCAGAAAGTTATCAACAGTAAGTGTGCATTTACTTGGACGCAAGCCCCGAAACTAATGCTATATTTCAGAGGAATCGATGCGTTGCAGGACCTGTTTGAGCAGACGCATCGTGTGAGCCATGACATTGCAGGATGGGTGGGATTTACCCTCGTGGGTGGGCCCAGCCCTCGACACGAAGGCAACCTGGCGGTGAAAGTGTACGTTGCAGCGATTTCCTAATCGGGTTTCACTCATTCCTACCCAGTATCTGCATTGGCGAGACTGCCGCTGGACACAGCTTCCAACACGCGTGTGTAGACTTCGACAAGACGATAGTCGGGCCTTTTGAGCAATTCTTGAAGGTGGTTTATAGTGAGTTTTGTATCTGCATCGGGGCAGGAGCGAGGGATACTGACGGATCTTGACGTAGGCTTTGCGGAACGAGATGCGCGTGCAATCAAGACCTCTGCCCTTTCCGAGATGCCGGCGGCGGCGCCTATCGAGGACGTAGAGGCGCCAGCAGACGGAGGGAAGAAGAAACCAAAGCGTGTGCCCAAGCCGAAAGCGACAAAAGCGAAAAAGAGCGGAACGGAGGGAGCTATGCCGAGCTCTCAAAGTGGCACCAGTGCCTCTATCGATACGCCACATGCGACGTCAGAGCTCGAGGCTGCACAGACAATCAATGCCCCCATACCGAGATCAGCACCCCGTTCACACCTATCGCATCTCCGGCTGCTGCGCCGAGCGAACGCACCAGCTTCCACGACGCTACCGACACCACCGCTTTCGCTCCTCTCATGCCGGCCACTGCCACAGCTTCGGCCTTGTACTTTTGCAGTCCTGAGCTGCCGGAGCCTGACAGCGATTCACTTACGTTCCGACGCCATCCGCCTTGCTTTCGCTTGCTTCTCGGGACGACATGCCGCCACTTCCTGGGTCTGACTGGGACTTACGAATGGCGCAGGACGATTTGTCTGGATACTTTACCAACGGCGACATCTTTAGCGGTTCCCAGCTGTCGTGGAGCAACGAGAATCTCATAAACGCTACCGCTGACATGTGGGCGCACGACCGTGGCGGAACAAGCGGCTCGGACGACCTTGGCGGAACAAGCGGCTCGGGAAGCAATGTGCAGTCGTCGCTATGCAGTACGCCGGTGCCCCCATCACAGCTTACAAATCCGCCTACGTGCCCCAGCTCAGACGCTCTGGTCTCCTCGTCACCTCTAGTCCCACCGCGGATTCATCGGCTGCTCCGGCCGCGGGAGGTGACGGCGATAGCGCTCAGGTCATGTCCCGCCCGAAACCTCGCCCCACGCATGTCGGTGTGGAGCGACCGTCCGAGTCGCTTGCGCTGGTCTCGCCGCCCACTCCTCCCCGTCCTCGGAACGGGGCAGCGCTCGACACACGCACAACACCGGTGGCCCTGAGAAGAAAACCGTGGGCTTCAGACGCGGCTGAAGCCTTTGCGCCTCTGTTTGCAGGCCATGCGGCGGCAGGGACGTCGGGTACTAACTCCGCACCTGTGGCTCCATCCACCGCAGCCGAGCCTGCTGGTGCGTCAACGACCACCAGTACCGGTAGTGCAATTATAATGTGCACTGGTCTACCCACAGGTGCACGTTACACTGTGCACCCTGGGTTTCCAGGCCTGGTGCACATTATAATGTGCACCCATTCGGCTTCCCGGCACCGTCCCCTGCCCACCAGCGGCCCCTGGGGTGATTATACATCACCTACGGCACCTCGGCAAGCCCCCTTTTGATTGATCGTTGTTTCTACAATCCCCATATGTCTGATGCTGTGCTCAGGTAGATCACAGATGACTGTTGCCGTCAATAAATTGCATTCTTGTCATTTTCATCAAACAGGGCATTACAAAATGGGAAGCACTACGCCCATTACCAAAAATGGCAATTTATTCAACCAACACTACCCAGCTCATCAGTCCAGGTCGTCGTATACCTCCTCCCCCTCCTCCCCATATGGCACCTCGTCCTCCAGCTCCACTGACAGCGCCCCATCGCGCGCAAAGTCTACCCCGTCCGTCTGCAACGCCGCCCGTGCTCGGCCCCGTACTGCAGCCCATTTGAGCTCCCAGCT
The DNA here is from genome assembly GCA_013387415.1 of Panellus pusillus. Taxonomy (NCBI): domain Eukaryota; kingdom Fungi; phylum Basidiomycota; class Agaricomycetes; order Agaricales; family Mycenaceae; genus Panellus; species Panellus pusillus. The sequence goes on along the minus strand of QVIE01002916.1, from coordinate 2,100 downwards.
ACTCCGCCAAAACTGCTCGCGCCTTGCCTGTTCGGTGGCGTAGGCACGTAAGCCTTCTTGAAGCTCGGGAGATACCCCGCCCGTGCCCTCGCTCGTTCTTCCCACCATTTAGCTTTCCAGCTGCAGAATTCGAGCACGCGGCGCATTTCTTCGTCCAGTAAAATCAGCTCCTCGCGCCAGCGGTGCGCTCGCGCCCGCGCCCTTGTCCACTCAAACCGTATATCTGCCAATCGATGAGTGAACAAATAGAGTATAAAAGAAAACGCACCATCGTGCAATTTCCCATCTGCCTTGGTGCTACCGCCACCTGCGCCTTCTGAATACCAATCCAGGAAAGGAAACGGTTACCCTCGCCTATCTCTAGGGCGAATTTCACCGTGCGCTCTACCACGTCTCCGAATTCATCGCGCTCCACGGCGTCGTCTGCTTGACCGGCCAGTACGCGAGCCCGCCGCTCCTCATCCTTCTCCTGCTCGTTGAGCGTGCGCTCGTTCATCCCCGAATGTCTTCCCTCTGAAGAACCCGCAGCCTCGCCTCCCAGTCGCCCGGTCCTCGCAGAGCGAGCAGAGCTGCCCGCGCGACGTTATAACCTGTGGCTGCAGAGCGAATTCGCTGCTCGATGCCCGCAGCCAGTTGCTGGCTTTTCGTGTACGCCGCCTGACCGGATAAATGCGCGCGCTTGAATTGATGGGCCATCATCCGCGTGCGCAGCTGCCGTCGCAACTCCCGGAGTGAGTCCCATGCTTGCGCCTCTCGTAAGCGCTCCTCCTCCGCCGGCAAGCTCTCCATGCATATTGCGGCACGAATGTCGGGCCGCCAGGAAGATGGCAAATGGAGTTTCATGTCCTCCGGCCGAGCGCTGCTTTCTGCGTACGCAGGGGTGTTCGACTGTTCGAGATGATTCTTGAGGCCGGGCATAAAGTGCACCTGTTCATCGCGGAATCTTTGTATTAGGGCCAGCGCCTGCGTCCGTTTTCGCTGAAGGTCAGCGGCTTGAATCGATGTGCGATCTCGGCGCTGAGCCTCCAAACGGATCGTTTCTCTGAGAAAAGATCTGCGTTACATCAAAATTCTCAGCATTCACCCAAGCGACGCACTGATGACGCTCGATTTCCATGGCTGCCATGATAAATGCACCTGGCGTGTTGGTCTTCGACGCCCCCTTCTCTGCGCGCGCGTGCTCCTCTTGGGCGATGATCAATCGAACCTGCTCCATAGTAACGTCTTGGCCCTCCATGTCAGATCACCAGCCTAAGCGAAATAGACCCGTGCTCACCTTCCTCCTCCGGATAATCATACGGACACTTCTGGAGTTGTCCGCCTCCCAACGTATAATCTCCTGCTCCCACTCCCGTAGCTCCTCTTCGTGCCCTCCCGCAGGCCATCGGTGAATGCCTGGAAAGCCTGGGCATGCAAGATGGCTTTCGGTATACTCAGAACTAACTTCCGCAACAAAGAATTTCCTATAGATTGCCGCATGTCAGATTTGAACGTAGCACAGCCGATGGAAAACGTACCCAAGCCCACCGTCTTCCTCCAGTTCCCATACCCGCAAAAGTCGTCAATCGTATCCTCGCGCGCGCCCGGTCCCATCACAGAGACTGAACGGGCAATCATGTTCAGCCATGACCAATTCCTCTCCACACCCTCCCCGTCTGTTCTTCCCGCCCATTTCGTGTAGTTGAAAGAAAACGGCCCGTGGCATTTTTTCACGTGCGGCGGGAGGTGGAACTTCGGCACCTTGAATTGAATTCTCAGTCCCTTCGGCAGCCGCATGCGCGCCGGCATTTCCTTGGCGCGTTTCCAAAAGTTGATTGACCATTGGCAGGCGATGTCGTAGCTCACGACGATCATCGCCAGGGTGATGCCAATGATGCTGCTAAAGAACAGATAGTCCATGTTCGCATATCTGAAAAAGATTATCAACCGAGGACCGATAAACCCCTGGCACTGCCCGCGCTTGCCCATAAGCACATGTACGTACCTTTCCCCCTTTTGTAAGTCTCCCGTCCCATTCGCCCGAAACATCTCGTGGCGGGAGCAGCTGACAGATCCGATCCCTGTGGCCCGCAGCCCTTTGGCGCGTTTGTTGTTGGCTCT
>QVIE01002207.1:0-15568 GCA_013387415.1 Panellus pusillus | reverse complement strand
TAACGTGCGGACGACGCGAGTTTCGCCGCTCTGGTACCTTTGAAGAACACGGCCAAGCCGTCATCTAGCGTTTTCGCCGTCTCGGGGTGGACGACGCGACAACGGTTCATTCGCCAGGGCTCGGGGGCGCGTCGTTTCGGTTGCAGTACGCGCGCCCCACACCTCCCGCGCGTGAGGGCCAGAAACACGGACCACGGCGACGCGGCCTTTCCGGGGGCGTCGACAGCGCGTATATCGTCGACCGCTGAGCGTCAGAGAGCAATGTAGCGTGTGTCCGTCGCGCGATCGCAAGGCGGTGCAGCAGCCAAGAATTTCTTGATGGAACGGCACAGGTTGTGGAAGTATTAAGGTGTGGCTTCAGGCGGATTCGGGAACGGCTTTTGCATCGTCCGCTGCCAGTGCATCGCCAGAACAAGCAAGTTGCGGCAGTGGCGGATGGAGGCGCTGCTCAGCGCTCAGAGGTCACAACGTGACCCATCTAGTCTCGTGCTGCACGTCCCTATTCCAAAACCACCATGGGGCAAACTAGTGCGGCGTCCTATCTGTATTCTCTCGCTTTGAGCTCATGTAATCAACAGCTTCCGCCGCGTTTCATGGAGGACATGGAAAGGCGGTCAAACTGTCGGTTTCTTTATGTTCAAAAGGCTTATGCGTCGTCTGACAACTCGGCTTGCAGTCACCCAACCGGAACTTGAGCGACTGAAGAAACGATTCATGAAACTGGATGTGTAGGTCCTGCCTCTCTAATCGCGCTTTGTGCCGACTCTTCCAGCGACGGTTCCGGATCCATCGATCGCGAAGAATTCCTCCAAATACCACAGATAGCCACGAACCCCTCGCCTCTCGGATGATCGCCATATTTGACGAGGACGGCGAGGGACGGTCGACTTCCAGGAGTTCGTCGGCGGGCTGAGCGCGTTCAGCAGTCGGGGCGGGCGAGAGGAGAAATTAAAATGTACGTCGCCGTCCAGCGATCCTTGACGCCTTATTCACGCGCAAAAGTCGCGTTCAAGGTATACGACGTCGACCGCGACGGCTACATATCGAACGGCGAGCTGTTCTTGGTACTGAAGATGATGGTGGGGAACAACCTCAAAGACCAGCAACTGCAACAAATCGTCGACAAGACGATCATGGAGGCAGATCAAGATGGCGACGGCAAATTAAATTTCGATGAATTCGCGCAAATGGTGTCGAATACCGTGAGTTCTGCTGCTTGCCGCTTCTGCTCTTTCCGTTTCGCTAACTGAGCGTCGCAGGACATCGTTAAACAGATGACGCTAGAAGACTTGTTCTAATACGGACCTCTCTTGCTATGTCCATACCCACCGTCGCTCGCACCTGGTCCATTCATTTGTCTTTTAGTTGTGCGACGGTTGTATCAAATGGAACTAATAATGCTATCTTGTATATACGGGCCAAGTCGAATGGGAGAGAAGACGGTCGATTCGATTGACGGAACACTACTTTAAACACAAGGCTAGTTACAACAAGGAGTACAAATAGGTGGGATAATCTAGGGACAGGTATAAATGGAATGTACCAGTAAGAGTACGAGGCAGTGACAGGTGGGACGCTCGATGCAGACGCGGCGGAGTGACAGTAAGGGTCTCCAGAGTCCAGAGTGGAGAACGCGGAGGTCAATGTGGGGCAGTGTTGATTACAATGCGGGGAGATGAAAGGGAAAACAAGAAATGATGACAGGAAGCAGTGTTCCTGGATTCATCTATCACTCGAGAAAGCGGAGGTGGAGGCGGCGACCAATAATGCGTGTGCGTGGGTGTCCAGAGAAAGAGGGTTGTGTGGGGCATGCACAGTATTGTGTCGGGGCAGATTGGAGTGCAGAAGGAACGGGGATTGCTGGGAGGAAATGCGGCCTGAGAGAAGACAGATGGGGGTGAAACGCCATAGCTCTGTGACGCTTGTACCTGAGCGATGTAGAAAGGATCCGTCGTCGTGAACAAGGACACTGGGTCCGTGGAGGAACTCTGCCTGCCCGCGGGCGAGGAAGTGCTCGTGTTTTTGTTTGGGAGACATGGGAGAGGTGGGGATAAGAAGATCCTCGACCATTCTCTCGTCCTCCTCGCTTTCATCGCGGAAGTATTCCTGCGGGCGAGTGGCATGCTCAGAATGTCTCAGCGGGTCGACCATCTGGCCCCAGCTGAAACTGGGTGTACGGGTCGGAGTGTTACACGGCTGGGCATACTCGCCCTGTCGTTGGGAGGTGGACGCAGAGGCCATGGATTGTGAAAACAACGCCTGCGCAAGTTGGACCTACAAGATAACTTATAAGCGCCTTGCAAGGTCGACATGTCTGGGCTCACCTGGAGGGCTTGCAAGTCGATGGCCTCCTGGCCGACATGGCTTGAAGACAGCGAAGCGCAGAGGTCGTCCATGGAGAGTTTCAGAAATCACAAAGGAGGGAAGAAAGACAGATTGATTTTAACCAAAATCAGCAAGACCGGTCCGGAGTATACACATCCCGAACCGACTTCTTCCGACCTTCCGCACTAGCCCTTTCTCGGCTCCTCAAGCCTCCTCTATTCGCCTCGCAATGTTATTCCGGAAGCGACAATGTTGGAATCTATGCAGTCGAGACTCTTTGGATGTCGCAAGAATGTGTTGCTGGGCAATCGCAGATCTGCGAACAGATCCTGCAACTTGAAAGCATGCTCGGCATCGTCATTACTTCGTTCCTTCCCTCCGGTTTCTGTCCGCACTGATGATAACAGGTGCTCCATTACCAGAGCCCTCCTGACCTCGGCAGTCCGCGACATTAGACGCCGAGTCCATTCCTGCTTCTGAATCGGCTGCGAATATCCCGGGGATCTCAACCGAGAACTAGATTTGTCGCCTTCCTCACCTGGAGCGCCGATCTGCTCGTACTTCCCAGTTCTTCTTACGGAGAAAGTTCTCAATGAGTGTTGACTCCGCTGACGAATGTTTTGTAACAAACCACTCATTTTCAGACCTTTTGGCTGTCACATTGCTTGTCTAGACCGGCTTCCAGAGCGAAACTTGTTCAGCCGAAACAAGAACACCTGTCATTCCTGTCAATCATCCGGGATTCACGAGCGACGCAAACTTCAAACTTCAACAAAGTGCCAAAAAGGGAAACTGTCCCATTTAGGACACAAATACTTAGTGATGAGCATTGTCCTGATTATTGTGCAAGTACTAAGGTGCTGTACAGTTTCAGTCAATTGGAATGCCAGGCCTGTGACCTGTGGCCAGTTCATTTGAACTTTCAAATTTAAAAAATAGACCCGGGGAAGCGTGAAGGCAAAAAAAAGTAAATAACTTGAAGCACAATCCGGCAGAGGTTGCCACAGTGGATCTGATTGATAATATAACAAATCAGCATATTTTTGTACATCTTGTTGCTCGAGGATAATCGTTGTAGCCCGCTTGCGCGGCAGTGCCCGCTATCAGGCTTTCTCCGTGGCTCAAACTGTCCCAATGACCAGTGCACCTCAAAAAATCGAATGAAGTACTTAGGAGGGAGATACTTAAATTGATAGATCGGGTGCTGCTCGTCGCCGTGCTCCACACACAGCGGCACGCACCTCACAGCACCCTCCAGGTGTGTGAATCAGATCAAATCAAGAGCGCAGCTCAACAGATGAGTCGGAAAGATGACAAAGCCAATAAAGTTTCAGGAAGTGAGATCACTCCTAACCTTCGCTGCGCAGAGGCTCGAGCCGAAGCCAAGAGGCAGCCATTCAGAAACGGCTTGGTAGCCGAGTTGTAGCCGTATAAAGCTGTGCCGAGCAAGCCGTACTAGGACCCATGATAACTGACCAATAGGTCGGATACTGAATTTGCCCTCAATTTTTTTTTGTCCGAACTTTCAACTTGGCCAGCCGTGAAATTTCCGTCCGAATCCTGCCTCTAGCCTGCGGTCCATCGGATTTTTGTCCGAACTTTGCATCTGACCTCGATTTTTCGAAAAAAAAAAGCCCAAAAATCGCAAAAAAAATTCTACTGAATTCAGGATCAGTGAAGGATGTTGGGATGGTCAATTTGCCTTGCAGTCCGCACCGGGCAATCTCGTCGGAGTCGAGGTCGATGTAATTTGTATCCATGGTTAGAAATCCATTTGATGATACGAGCTTGAAGTTTGCGGCTTCGTAGAAAGAATCTTTTAGAGTGCCATGTATTCACGGATGGGACGGCAAAATTACAAGCTAAGTACTAAGACTAAGTCGAGCCTGCGGGCGGCCGTGGCCCAGCATTGTCCGAACTGGTATCCGACCATTGGCCCGGCGGATCTGATGTCCGGATTTTGTATCCGAGATCCTGCTACTGACACTCACCTTTGTCCGAGCCCTGACCCCGACCTCAGCGGACCACAGGCCGGTTTTTTGTCCGAATCCGGTATTCGACCTACGGGTCAATTATCATAGGTCCTGCCGTACTCGTGGGAAGAACAGCATGTGACCTTGCAAAAACGCGCAAAGATAGAATTCAGGTCCCATGAACTACAAAAACCCACTATCTAAAGATAGCAGGAATTTTGTGACTCTTTGTGAACTTTCGAAAAATGCCCTCAGTGACCCATGACAGATTCAAAAAATTTTGGCCCTCAGGTGATGCTATAAACCCGGCCCCAGTTTACCTACCAATTACCTTTAGCTTATTTCTTCTTCTACTAAGTACCTCTCTGTTGTTGTATAAGTACCTGTCTCGCCAAATCATAGTGTGGTCTACCGTCTCATTGACTTGTGTGTGATTCCTTCTCCATGTGGACTGTCTGGCCGACAGTTTTTCACTTTTCTTTCAACTCTGACTACAACCATCTTGGGACTTCTTTCCCATCAACACTCAGGCTGATGTCCAACTCGGCAGCACCACTGCGCACTCGCAAGTCAATTGCAGCGAGTAGACTATCTTTGCATCCTCCCATCTCAGTATCTCAACGACGCTCACATACGCCATCATCGGAGCCCATTGATACGTCATTGTGCACACCATCATCCGCGCTCATCAACATATCATTGCTGCTGTCACCTCTCACGCCCATTGAGAAATTGCCTACCACCCGTAATACGCCGCTGCATTTGCACCCTGTTCCACTCCTGGCTCTTACTCACCATCCTTTCCATCATACAAAGAATACAATGTCAATGCTTGAGTTCCCATGATCTGAAGAGCTGGAAGATGACCAGGAGTTGTCTGAGCTGGAATTAGAGCTGGAAGATCCCGAGTCCGAGGAATCCAGCCACTCCTCGGACTCCATGCCGGCAATAGAATCGACCAGGAATTGTAAACCCGGCCCCGGTTTACCTACCGATCATCATACATAATAACCCTAGTCTAGTTCTCCTTTCCTAAGTACTACCTTGTCATCGCATACTCGTCTCGCCGAATCATAACGTGGTTTCGTTGACTCGCGTGTGATTTCTTTCTTAGTGTGGACTGTAGACGACGTACGGTAAGTCGGAGTCCTCAGTCGTATGAGATGGTGTAAGACTCATATATTTACCTGTAGACGACGTACGGTAAGTCGGAGTCTACAGACATGTAAGTAAATAAGTAAAAGAATAGATGAGTCGACGTACCCTCAGTCGTACGAGATGGTGTAAGACTGAGGGTCGTCAAGGGGCTATGCCGCCTGATGTATCACCGGTCCGGATGAAAGTAAAGCAAATGGAAAATATATATACCGCTGCACGCCATCTCCTCAACATGGACTGTCTGGCCGACAGCCTTTCACTTTTCTTTCAACTCCGACCACAACCATCTTGGACTTCTTACCCATCAACACTCAGGCTGGCGTACAACTCGGACACACATCCTTGCACTCGCAAGTCAATTGCAGCAAGTGGACTATCTTTGCATCCTCCCATCTCCTCGGCATCTCAACAACGCTCGCGCACGCCGTCATCTGAGCCCATCGACACGTCATCACACATGCCACCATCCGAGCTCATCGACACATCATTCCCGTTGTCGCCTCTCACGCCCATTGAGACCTCGCCCACCACCCGTGATACGCCGCTGCATTTGCACCCGGCTCCTACTCGCTGTCCTTCCCGTCACACCATGTCAAAGCTCGAGTTCCCGCACCTGATCAATGACCTGACCTCAGCCACTATCAATTCCTGGCTCGGTCGTTGCGAGGACACTTACGAAGCATGGCAAGCTATCAACCTAGACAAGTCTGTTGAGCCCGCGTGCTGATTACCCTGGCCGGGTTGAAGATGGAGGAAACAGCAGCTGCTGCTTGGTGGAATGAGAATCGGGAGAAGCTGAAGAAGCTGGCTTCTTGGGCAGCATTTGCACAGGAGGTCAGGGATTGGTTTGTTCCATCGAACTGGCGTATGCTCGCCCTCGCTGCCTTTTACTCCATTCAGCAGGGATCCGCGCCGTTTGCCGATTTTGTCAAATCTTTGCAAGCTGCACGTAACGCCCTGGCCGGTGCTGGTCAGAACTGGGTTATCAGTGATACTATGTTCAAGAATCATCTCCTCTTCTTCTCCCATCCTGTCCTCCGCCTCCGAATCTCTGGTATCTTGACTCTGCCCTTTGCAAAGATGAAGGTCGACACCTTGATCTCTACCATGTCCTCTACCTGGGATAGCATGCTTGCTGAGGGTGTCGTTCGACTGTCTCGCACTCACTCCACTTCTGCGGCCCCCCCGCCAACTGTCCTCCCTTCCAACCAGAATTCCACCTTGCCCTCATCCTCGCTGCGGCCTTCATCTACTGCCCCGTCTTCGGGTTTTCTCCCCTTGACTCACACGGAAAAGGAAGCTCTGCGAGCTGCCGGTGGCTGCTACCACTGTCGCAAGACTCCCCAAAGCCCAGGTTGGGTCAAGCATCGGAGCGACTCCTGCCCCGGCGATCCTGCGCTTGGGATTCCCCCACGCCGGTCGCCAGCCGTTGTCGCTGCAGTTGGGCCTGTCGGTTTTTGTCTGTCTACGAGGAAGGATACACGGCGGTGGCGGCGGTCATGCCTGTCTATGATCCCGAGGAGGATGATTGGTCGTACAGCACGGGTGAGAGTGATTTGTCCACTCGCGATGTTTGATTCTCTCTTGGTCTTTACTCTAATATCTGCCCCTTTAATATCACTTCTTCTTTCTGGCCACCTCCCTTCCTTCCCTGGTCGTCTCTTGCTCTGGCCCCATCGATGTACTGCTTTCGCCCTGCGAGGTGTTGCAGTTCCGTCATGGAGTGTCTAGTGATTCACGTATCTTGGTCGTGGGGACTTCTTGGTGCTTCGCATTTTTTCTTGGACATCATCATACATAATAACCCTAGTCTACTTCTCCTTTCCTACTACCTTGTCATCGCATACTCGTCTCGCCGAATCATAACGTGGTCTCGTTGACTTGCGTGTGATTTCTTTCTTAGTGTGGACTGTCTGGCCGACAGCCTTTCAGGAATGCCTGGTGAAGGGCATTGGCAGCCTGGTGGCGAGCACTACGGACAGGCATGAATCGATTGGGTGGTATCAGCTACATCTACATGTCTTTTATCATCTCAAACGTTTGATAACGTGCCATAGAGCATGATAACGTGCACCATTACCTTCCATCACCTGGGTGTTTGTGATGCACGTGACATATACATGTGATTTGTAAGAGGCACTGCTGATCACACCGGAGTGGCAGCTTCGGTGAGACGGCGAGTCCGACACACTAGCGTGAACTTAAAATAGATTTAAGATCTTCCGCGGAACGTTACTGTAAAGCAACTACCACTTAAAACCTTCAATCCACACACACACAATAAACCAATGGACCTTGGTATGTCAGAAGTCTCAACAATTTGAGTTCGGGTCACCCTGCAGTATTCAGGTAAGATCAATGTTTCCTCGGAAAGCACTCTTCGTTTCTTAGAAGCGTATCAGATCAAACTTCGAACTGAAAAGTCCTCAGATTGGTAGTTTTCAGTCACAAAGTACACGAATGAACAATGTATAGGTTTTTTATATTTAGTTTCCTCGGAAATATGTTCCTCGGAAAGGTTTTTTGAAGCGTCCAAGGGGCGAAACCTTGCGAACCTCAGTTAGAAACACCCCAGGGTTTAACCCAGCGTACTTCCTAGTAACAATTTACAACCCTGATGCAACACGAAGAGGAACTATGCTACAGCGAACCGTTCACACAATTGACCCAAGTTGAACCAGAGCTTGGGTACCTTTGAAAAACTTATTTGAGGGTGGCCTCGATTGACTCACGCACACAACATGCCCACTTTGGTTATGCCAACAAATTCACTTTATATTTGTAACTAGCTAAGAAATGTTTGATAACAAATCTCCGCGGAACGTTACAGACCACACCGCAACCTTTTTACTAGCTTAGACCGTAGTCTGGGCAAGTGGGGGTTCAATATGATACTGTACCGCGGGTTTCTGGTGGGTTTATATACATTTTTACAAGAGTGATGAGTAAATATTTTACAGTAATAAATTGAGTGGTGGTGTTTATTTCTCCGATGCCGCGCACATTCGTAGGCCTGTTTTTGGGTTTGGCGGTCAGCCATATTACTCCTCGGGGCTGCCAAGACCCCTTCCGAGGGAGCCGCCGTACGCGTGTTCTGCTCTCTCTCTTCCTATTGGATTGATCCTTCCGCTCTGTGCCTTTCATTATACCTTTTCTGGCTTTATTTGTGGAGCCAGGGTGCGAGGGCTCCCTGCCGGGTACGCGTGTATGCGCGGCGCCAGAGTACTACTCCTTTTCTTTAGGTTATCCTAATTGGTCATGCCGTAATGTCGCGCAAATCACGCCACCGTGAAAAGCCGATATTCCCGACGAGTAATCCCGACCCAAAATGTTCCTCGGGCCTGAGTTCAATTCCAAGGAAAGCCAATATTTCCTCTCTATGTGTTGAATATCTCCTCTTAATAATATTCACTGTTTCTTCCAGCTCCTCGGAGCCACTGTTCCTTCTAGATGCGCCATTTATAGTTCCTCGGAAGTCTGCAATATGCATGGTTCTCGAAACAATCACTTCCCTAGTAAGAAATCTTGAAAAAGGTCTTCCTCAGAATATGTTTGTGCAATGGTCTTTTGGTATGGGTATATTCTCCTTGGTATGGTGTCTAGCATTTCGTTCCTCGGAACCCTTTCGAGTTGGTATACCGACTGCCATTTGGTAGAACAGCCAAGTATTTACCATACTACCGAATTCCCGCTCGTATATGCGTTATTAACACACGATCAGCAGCTTGCCATTTGGTAGAACAGCCAAGTATTTACCATAGGATAATTCTATTCAGAAACCCCGGTTGCAGCAGAAACCCCCCTCTTAATTGGAAACCCGGTCCAAAAAGATATTTTGAGATGGGTTTCTCCGGCTAGACCACCGGCCGAGAGGGTGATGCCAAACAAAGGCGCCTGGAGACTGCCGCCGGTGCCGCGACATGCACGGCCGCCAAAAAAAAGTCATTTGAGTCACACAAGAATAATAAAAATGTGTATAGTGTGGTGTACGAACTACTACTTGCTTGCGTGCTTGCTTGTACAGCATCAAACGATCACCCACCCAGGCTCGGGCTCACCCCGCAAACCCAACCGTGAACCGAAACCGCCGCTCACCATTCCCAGCCGGTGACGCGCGCTCCGGCGCCCCGGGAGTCGACCCAGCGCCAGCGCGCCACACGTCGCGCTCGACGAACAACACCGCGCCGTCGCACTCGACGAACAGCACCGCGCCGTCGCACTCGACGAACAACACCGCGCCGTCGCACCGCACGAGCAGCACCGCGCCGTCGCGCCGCACGAGCAGCACCGTTGCCGCACGCGTCGCGTACGCGCCCCCCGCGCCGTCGCGGTTGACAGGCGGCACGCAAATCGTGCTGCGCAGCGTCGCGCGCGTGTGCGGGCCCGGCGCCTCAGTGTGCAGCAGTGCGAACAGCGCGTCTGCCAGCGCGTCGTCGGCGTCGGCGTCCCCTCGGCTTTCGCTTTGATTGAGCACAGGATCTCCTCGACGGAGAGTTCATGCGGTGCCGTCGAGGGGGGAGGGAAGACGAGATCCCAGACATTGCGGGAGCCATGGGGGAGGAGAAAGACCAAGATGGTGCCCAGGGTGGATGTAGAGAAACGGAGGTGTCACTGGCGTGACAATGATTGACGCTGGGACCAAACATGATCGGCTCCGGCGACCGGCGCCCTCGACAATCCGGGTTTCTACACAGATCAACTATTTTTAAGGGGGGTTTCTGCTGCAACCGGGGTTTCTGAATAGAATTATCCTTTACCATACTACCGAATTCCCGCTCGTATATGTGTTATTAACACACGATCAGCAGCTTGGAGCTCAACTCTGACCCTGATTGTATATCACCAGATAGAGGCATTGGTGTGCGCACCAAACTTGCAAAACTGCAAGATTACACACCTGTTTATTTAGCAGTCGTATCATCGGCTAATAGTGTCATGTAGAACTTTAAATCAGAATCAAAAACAACATTGAAATCCACGAAATCTGTCTACTGTGATAGGCCGTATTGCGTAGATGTGCAGATTCAAATTTTTTTGGCTTCCAATGTTTTTTGGCCCAATGTTGGCATTCGCCCAAAAATGTATTGGCATATCACAGCCATATGTTGGCAGGGTGGTATGTGATTATAATATCAACAAATAACAGGCAACCCGCCTGTGCCCAGTGCCATTATGGTTGTGCCTCTAAAGTCTCTCCACTAAGAGTCACTAGACTCAATCAGCCCAAGTCAGGAGACTTAATCAACGACTTGTTGTCAAACTTGAATCTGACTCGACTTAATGGCAACACAAGCCCTAAAGCTTGCCACAATCTTCCTAACCCGACCCTAAGCCCTAAGGCCAACACTACGGCTAGCCACGGCTTAGCTGTGAGCCGAGCTGCTCAAGCCGCCGTGTGAACAACTGCCTCAGCTCAGCTCCAAAAGTCGAGTCATGGCAGTACTGACTATTCAATTATTTATAAGGGGGCATTGCGTCGAAGCTGCGGAATTTTCGCTTTGACCACCACCACCACCCATCCCATATCTTGGTATGTCTTATCAGGCAGCTGAGCCTCAAACCATCAACATCCATGGTGCAAGGAACTTTGACTCCCATCCTCACGTTCATTTCTGAAAATTTTCAGGAGGCTCTGGCGGAAACGGTGGGCTTGGTGGCAAGTATGGAGGGAGCGGTGGTCACGGAGAAGGCCCTGTGGTAATCCTCAACTATAATGTTCATGCACATTCGTCCAACATCACCAACTGCTGGTCGTATGTTCTTCTTAGGTCTTCCAGGTGAACTGTTCTGATGCTTTGATTCAGATTCACAATGGCGAGGCACTCGGAAGAAGGTCAGATCTGAGCCCCTCCTTTGCTTGGTTGTCTATATCAATGGATTGTCTTCTAGATTTCTGCTCTGTTCCAAAAGGTGATTTGATCCTTGACAAAGAGTTTGATAAACAGAGGGTATTCACATACCTAGCTCTCCTCTGCGATTGAGCCCTACCTCCCTTGCAACTATCCTTCAAAAATTCTCATTACTTTGAATTGATACGTGAGTCCCCTTTCATTACTCCAAAAGTGATGTGTGGAACCCAACTGACTATGGCGTAGCCCACACAGCAAGTGTGACCATGCAGGAAAGGCTGAACACCCAAGCGGCGAGCATGCCAGCTCCGCTAACAGCCCAGACTCACTTTGACCGTGAGCACAAAGCACAGGTGGCGGTACTGTCCAAGCAGCTTAATTATTCTGGTTCGTCATCATCCCTTTTTTTACCACTTGCTCTCAGGAACTAAACCTATTTTTGCACCAGACAATGGGCAACAGCACCTGACCACGTCCCTGCCAGACCGCTCTAGCCAAGCGGAATGGGCATGTGAAATTCCCAGTGTCTCTGCAAACACTGAGAAGTCTGGTGGTATGTCCAAGCCCAGGTATCACTATAGCATACGCTAATCTGCTGCAGCAGATCATAGTACTGCCCACACCAGTGGCAAGGGATCATGTGCAGCCAATGGCAACTATGATGAAGACCCTGTTGTCTTCTACTTTGATGTTCCATCGGCCAACATTCGATTGGAGAAGGCACCACCCCCATCGAAATAGTTTGTCATGCTCTCAAGAAACTCGGGATTGATCATCGCCATCTCTATAGCGTGATCCACTCTACAAACGTACCTCGTATGGTCATCAACCTGCGCTTTAACAACAAGGAGGCTGCACACACTTTTGTGGATTGCCACCACTTGAATCCCCCGCCTGGTATTGAAGGTCTGCAGGCTGTGACACCAGCTGCCTACAGGAAGCGCCTAGGGATGCTAGCTGGCCCAGGTTTGGCACGGTCATTATTGCGACAGGCATTGAACGGGCAAGCCCATCCCATCACCGTGCTGCGGTGAGGGTCAGGAGATTGCCTATGGGACGGGACAGGTGACAGCACAGCTGTCAGCAGCTGCTGGTGTATGACATGCTGCTCAAATGAAATAGAATGGCGTAGATAAGTTTAAGACAAATTATAATGTAACTATTGTTAAGGATTGGGGGGTGCGGGTGTGCACAGACGGAGTAACGACAGTAAGCTCAGCGCTGATGTGCGCTAGAATACGAGCTATTAGCTCTTCGTTCGTGGCGCAGAACCAAGTTTATTAAGTACCTAGAATACGAGCTATTACTAGGTACAGTGTGAGTAAAAGGATACTGTAAATATAACGAATGACTTACGCTCTTCGTTCGTGGGGCAGAACGAAGAGCGACGTGATCTACTTGAAACTATATACTACGCCGCGCCATCAATCGTATGCGGGCGTCGTTCGACCTCCGCGCGACTTGATCCGCATCCGAACGCTAACACTCCCCCTCAAGGGGCGCGGAGGCCCATGAGACGACGATGATGTTCGAGCTTGACACGGGGGAGAGCTTTCGTGAACGCGTCGGCAACCTGGTCGTCAGTGTGCACGTAGACGAGGGAGATGATCCCCGTCTCGATGGCCTCGCGGATGTAGTGGTAACGAATGTCGATTGTTTTTGTCCGCGAGTTCATCATCCCGCTCTTCGCGAGGGCGATGGCACTCTGGTTGTCACAATAGAGTGGGGTAGGTGCAGAAGAGACGTGGGCAAGCTCCCCGATTAGTCCGCGCATCCACGTAATCTCGCGCACAGCGCTCGCTGCGGCGATGTATTCGGCCTCGGTGGACGAGAGGGCGATGAGCGGCTGCTTGCGTGACGACCAAGCGATGGCGGCACCGTCGAACAGGAAGACGTTGCCGGAAATGGAGTGGCGGTCGCGCTGCGAGGCGTGGTCGGCGTCCGTGTATCCGACGAACCCGGTCTTGTCGAGTCCGAAGGTGAGCACGTAGGACTTGGTGCCGATGAGGTAACGCAAAACGCGTTTGGCCGCGTCCCAATGGATGCGCCTCGGTTTGGCCATGAATCGCGCGAGGATGGAGACGGCAAACGCGATGTCCGGACGCGTGCTGATGGCCGCGTACATTAGCGAGCCGATGAGCTGTGCGTACGGGGCGCCGTCGAAGTCCTCGTCGTTCGCGTTCGCGTCGTAGAGGTCGACATGCGGGTCCAGTGGAATGGAGAGGGGGTGTGCCTGTGTGAGGTGGAACCGGTCGCTGAGCACGTCAATGTACGCACCCTGCGACATTGTGATGTGTCGCGCCGGATTTCAAAGCCCAGGAGCCACCGAATGGCCCCGAGGTCAGTGATCTCGAAGTGCGCGGCGATTTTGCGCTTGACCGCCGCGATCGCCGCCGGGGAATTCGAGATAATTCCCTCGTCATCGACGTGAACGCCGATGATGATGCCAATGTCTTCGTAAACAGATAGAAGACGGCGTGGTCTGCGGCGCACCGGGTGAATCCCATCTCTTCCACCAGAAGCTCACAGAGCTTCTTGTACCACTGGCGTCCCGCCTGCTTGAGGCCGTATATTGCCTTTTGCAGCAGGCATACGAGGTGCTCGAGTCCGGGCTTTTTGAAGCCTGGGGGCTGCTCCATGTAGATGGTCTCGTCGACGTCGGCGTTGGTGTACGCGCTGGAGAAGTCGATGCTGTCGACTTCGAGGTCGTAACGAGCCGCGAGCGCGAGGAGTAGGCGGAGGGTGGCGAGGGTAATTGTCGGCGAAGCCGTCTCGGTAAAATCTACATTGTAGATCTGCCGGTGTCCGCCTGCGACGAGCCGGGCCTTGTGGACGGAGACGATGTTCTCCTCGTTGCGTTTACGGGCGAGGACGAAAGAGGAGGGGAGAACATTTGGCATTGTTGGGTCGATCAACAAGTTTCCAAGTTTGGCGCTCCTCGAGTTTCTTTACCCTTTCTCCATTGCCGCCTTCCATTGCTCACTCTCCGGCCCCGACATCGCTTTCGCGCACCGTGGGTTGGTCCCCATCCATGCAGCAAACGCGCCCAACGGCGCCTCGTCTCCGCGAATGCCGCTCGCGCGGCTACCATCGCGATGGCTCCCTCGAGCCATTCACCGTCCGCAAACGCGATATTGGCAGATTTTCCCGCTTGGCGGGATGACGCTGCCCGGGATCTTGGCAGCGCCGTGGCCGCCGGCAGAGCCGTGCCCGTCCTGTTGTCGCGTAACCACTGCGTCGGTTTGCGCGTACGTGTCGGACGTGACGAGGGGCTGGATGGAGGACTGGATAGTGGGCTGGATGGTACGCTCGAGAGTGGGCTGCTCGTGTTGGATGGTACGGGGGTGTCTCTGCGGGGACAATAGGTGTGTCGGCTGTCTCGTCTGGCTTCGCGTGTGCTGACTCTTTCGAAGGGGTCCCCGGCGTTGTCACCGGCGCGGGGCGGGCGTTTTCGGAGCGTCGCGAGCGCTCTCACCGCCTAACTCCCCCTCGATCGAGACGCTCGTCGGAAAGGTGGAGTCTTCCTCCCCCTCAAACCGTACATTACGTTCGACTGTAACTCGCCGCTGCTCTGGCCAATAAATCCGATGACCTTTCGCGTTCGCGTCTATCCCCACCCAGCGGCATGGTTTGCCTTGCACGCGTCGATCTTCGACGCGCCTCGAGCTTCACCCAGACATTGGCGCCGAATCGCCGTACTTGAGACAAATCGGGCTTTTTGCCTGTTGCTTGCTCGTGAGGGGTTGAGCCGATAGTTCGCGCCGTCTCCGTTCGGTTCTGAGCCACGCGGCGTGTACAACCGCTTCCAGCCACAGGAATGGGGGTAATCCGGCGAGGTGGAGCATGGCGCGTGCGTGCGTAAGCAGCGTCTGAAGAACACGTTCGGCGCGGCCGTTCTGCGACGATGAGTCGTGGACGGTCTTCATGTGATGCGTGCCCTGGCTTTTGAGGTAAGTCTCGAACTCCTCGCTTGTGTACTCGCCGGCGTTGTCCGATCCCCAGATGCCTATGACGGTTACGCGCCGGTGTGACCTTCACGAACGCCTCGTACTGTTTATAAGCTGTAGGTGCGTCCGATTTCTTCCAGGGGCGCCACGATGACTTCGTCTGCTTGCCGCTCAGGAACACCATGAAGAATTTGTTGTGGTTCAACGATTCAACCGGTGCAGGTCCCCAGGTGTCGCTGAATACCTTCCCGCCGTAGGTCTCTGCGGGAGGTTGCGAACTTTCCTTCGGGAACGGCTCGCGCTTGATGATGCCCAT
>QVIE01001549.1:0-10108 GCA_013387415.1 Panellus pusillus | reverse complement strand
GACCAAGATTTATATCGCGTCACCCATACGGCAATGTTGGCGACGTCTCCGTGCCATAAAGCAAGCTCGATCTTTAGTATAGGTAAGGTTAATCTGTGCATCATTCTTAACTGCTTTTCAACGGTGATAGTGACATCGCCCGCAAATCACTGGAGTCACGCGTCTCCCGTATTCATTACACAAGGGTCTAGGTACGATCGCACAGGAAACATATGCCAGCATCGAAGAGACCTCTTTCAAGGCCGACGAGCGCGGCGGCTCCTGAGTTCCGTGAACTGTTCCACAGTCTACTCGCATTGCTTAGTATATTCTCCGTCGGGACTCCGAATTCTCCGTCTGAGCGGGAGAAGTGGTCAAATGAGTGACTTGACAAGGAGATTCTTCTCCGCGCCACATACCCAGGTTTCTACGGCAGATGCCCTCCAATCATCCTAGGTATGTGCCTGACAGACATCTCTTTTTGACACTGATCGAGGATCCGCGCTGCTTCTTTAACATTCGGCATCACATCATACCGTTCAAAAGACTGATTAAACGGGTGCGCCATGAGCCCAGGCCACGTTATTTGATCCATTTCCCGCTCTGTATTGTTAAGCCTGGGAGCTCGTTTAGCCTTAAAGGAAGCAGTCTGTTTCCGCAGGTCTGCTTCGTACGTTGTTGGGGCGGGAGTCACCATGGAACACTCTGCGCGACACCGCTGGTGCAGCAGTGGAATAACTTTTACGAGCTGTTTTGACATGCGCCACCACTCAATGCGGGGCAACCGTGTTCCGCACTTCTCGGATACAGAACAGTGGACAGCTTGCCTTGTTGTAAGATGATCAAAGCGGGTACTTTGGGGAAAGAATTCTTCATCTGCGCGGCTACAACTACCGTCATGAACACTCTGATCCGAGATGTTCATTGTTGGTACCATGGGACGCATAACCTTTTTCTCGTACCCACGGTACCCATTACCCCTTAGCATGACTTGTTTGAAATTGAAGAAAAAAAGGAAACCCTTCGCAAGTTGGAGCACTGAGCACTGCAGCAACAAAATATCCGGTGCTCCGTTGCGCGCTGTCCTAGCTGCGTTTATTTTAAAAGAATACCCATTCAACCCAGCGAAGGAAAATTAAACATGCACCTTGCGCCTTCTTCTTCTGTCGAAGGACAAAGTTCTCATGGGCCTGTCTTACATATTGCTCTTCGTAAACACTGCCCAGGATGCGCAACCTCCCATGCATCTCTGTGTAGCACCGACCGCCTTCTCGAACAAGTGTGTACTCTTATCAAACTTTCCAAGGCTTTAAATGTCCAAATAAAAGAATCCGAGTCAGTTGAAGGTAGATATAGCATTGCAGTGAACTGTGGTCAAGTCCAGGGTCAAAATCGCAGTCGTCGGTTAAGTGCCTCTGCCAAATACTTACTTAATTATCGGGAAGCGGATACTTACTAATACGCGACTTTTGATCCGTAGCATGATCCTGGTGATGCATAAGTTAGACGTCACGTCAGAATCTGAAGGAGCAGAAGGAAACTTTCAGAGAATTTAGCCAGGCCTCGTCGTATCAATTTTACCAATATACGTACTAGTTGTCGCCGAGGAAGATGACTCAACAGGATTTCCGATTGACAAGTTCCCGTGAGTTAGAAAATCAAAATAGCGCAGGCGGAGGACCCGTAAGCACGCCCTCGAAGGTTGAATCCTGAAAATCGCCCATTTTCAGCTTTGTCTGCACTGTTTTCCCCACGGTTTCTGAGACCGCAGAAATCGATTTTTCGGTGAAGCGGTCATTTCCAGACTTCCAAATGTCAGATTTTGTCTTGATTGCCGGATCCGACCTGTTATTTGCCTGTTATAGGAGACTGAAGGGTCCTTGACTCCTGAAGCGGTCGCCTTGAGTTGGCTTCCATGTCTGCGTTCTGCTAGCCGCCCGGTACTACGACAACGCTGTCCGCCGTCTCGCGTGCGGCGCGGCTGAACGGGATATGACGCACTGTTCCCTGCCAAGTGCTGCTATAGAAAATCCCACACCGCACTAACGCTCGGAATCGACGCCATGCGTGCGGCGTGGGGCGTTTGAGGGGACACGGGCACCGAGCGGTCACATTGCGTTTAATTTGTGGGCTTGAAATTGGAAATTAAGCTTCGTTCTAAGCTGCTTGGCAGCGAAGCTAGGCTGGGATTTTCCTACGTTCACTTCCGCGCTGGGCACAGACTTGAGGTTTATCTTATTATACAGGTAGCGGAACTTTTGTCCGCGGGCGGCATGGGGCGGTGTACAGACCGCGTTCCTGGAAGCCGCATAAACCCATTCGGCTGTAAATCTATCGGGAAGCGGACGCAGATCGTCCGCGTGATGGTCCGGATGGGGGATGATTGACTCCGCGGTCGACAACAGCTCTTTTCTCCCTCTGACTTTCATCTTCGGTCTTCCGATAGATAAAATCGTCGACGCATTTCTACTTTCATACAAGCTCTACTCTCGCCATGACCTCAGCATCCACCCAGCATATTGTACTCCCGAGCATCCACGAGATGTTCCCAGAGCACCTCATGCCTCCCCGGCGCCCGCATTCGCCGCACGCCGCCGTTCCCCGGATTCACCTGCATTCACCACCCCGGCTGCCCACTTTCTCCTTCGACGTCCTCCAAAGTGACCCCCGCGGCGCGTCACTGCAGCACATCGCATCAAGTCCTCCGCGGCCGCGTACGTCATCCATGCGCACCTCCCCATCGCGTTCCTCGGATGAGGACGCAGAGATGGAAGAGGTCGAAGACAGCGGTGACGGCGAAGAAGGTTTGGCTGAGGAAGGGAAGAAACATGTGTGCCTAACCTGCGGAAAGCGGTTCAACCGCCCGAGCAGTTTGCGAATCCACGTCAACACCCACACGGGGGCAACACGTAAGTCCATTCACACTGCTTGTCGGTGTAGATGTTGTCACTGTTCGAGCCCTCCTTCAACTGTTAATCCTTCATTCATTTTTCTGATTGGATTCCAGCCTTTCGCTGTCCACACCCGTCATGTGGCCGTGCGTTCAACGTCAACTCGAACATGCGCCGGCATTATCGCAACCACAGCAACCCTGCCTCTTACTCTTCCCCGTCTCCGTCGTCTGCGTTGGCGCCCTCCCTCCACGCATTCCCCGCTAGCGCTACATCTCCTTCGACGTCACCGATAACGCCGACCTCCCCGTCTTGGAGCGTATCTTCTTCAAATTCTTCGAACAGAAGTATTTCGCCGATCACGCCGCAGTCTCCGCAGTCGTACTTTGTATTACCGTCACCGTCTCCGCGCAAGGGTGCCTCGCCCGGAGCGAGGGGCCCGTCGTCGGCGGCCGCCTCCATATGGGCTGCGAAAGGATACTCGGAGAGTGACGTGCGCAGCGAGCGCCGGTAGCGCTATCATCCATCCACATCGTCATATCTTTGTTGTGTATCGATCTCTGCGGACATCAACCCTGCCGTTCCTCAAATACCACTAACAATCATCTCCATTCTTGTCGTTGTGGTTGTTGTATCATGTACTATAATGAAGTGTAAGCACTCGCTATTGGTGTATCCGTATTCTATCTTCCCTGTCTGTTCCTTCCAGAGTTCCTTCTCGATTATTATCATGGAGCGCTTGTCCAGTGTATCTGTTCACACCGGCAATCCTCGGGAGAGTCCGCGCCCTTATCCGCTCACGGGTGATGTTCTGCCGCTTTGCCTTGTCGTCCCGGCTATCCTATTCGTTGCCCTGCGCGACAGCTGTCGGCTACGCGCGGCGATCCCTTGTGGAGATCTATATAACCCGTGGTTTTTGGCAACAGAGAGGGGATTAATATTGGATTATAAGTACCAAGCTGTGACCGAGCGTCCCGGCTTAGTTCCGACGTTGATTGGTGATAATTCACACAAGTGATGAAAAGTTGCTTACCCTGAACCGGGTTCAGTTGCAATATTGAATTCTAAGAAGTGAGTTGTAGGCGATAAACAGAACTGCAATCAATGTCTGAAAAGCGAGTAGTTGTGTGAAGATACACATGTACTTATAGCCGAGCTCCAGCCAACCAGAAGTCCTTTCCTGGATGGTCTTGAAACTTCGCGGGAGGCTGTAATCGGAAAAATAGCAGCTTCCCGTCGAATCGCGGCGTGGCGTCACGACGCTTCGACTGAAAGGCTAAAGCTAAGTAAGGGTTGATGAAGGTCTTCCAAGTACCGCGGCCTCGATGGCAAAGCTTCTCTCAACCGCCGGAGACAAGTAGGCAGGTGTGCAATTGGCTTTAAGACGCCTTGCATTCCTGCGCCGAAGAGCGCTGTTGCTAGTCGGCGAGGAAGAGGGTCGCGAACCGCTGGCTACTGCACGCCGCGCTGTTCTCGAAATGTGAGTCCAACTAAGTGAGACGTTGCCACGGTGGTTGGTTTTCGGTCCATGCTTTTCGCGCCGGCGGTAGCACAAATTGCGATATGATAAGGAAGATCCTATCCTGTATAAATGGTCAACGTCAACGGTGGTGTGGGTCCGGGGACTACGACCGACACTATCGCCAAGCTTAAGCTCCCGCTGAGGCGCAGAGCTAGCCATAATGGGAGCGGACACGAGCGTGGAGCCCGTGGCGCGTCCCTACCCGAGGGATTGCCAAGTCAAGAGTCGTGGCGCACGCCAGAAGAGCGTACGCGTAACGTAGTGCACAAGGTCGTATGCTAAAACTGTACTGTACACAGAGTCATAGCACCATCGAGGAAGTGGAGGCTACGAAAGCGGAGCAACGATCGCATTGACTGGCCATGGCACACTCCAATAGATCCACGGACTCGATCGTGGGGATGAGCACCGTGCCGTGAACGGGGAGGGCCGTGAATTTGAGACGGGTACTTACGCGCCGTCGACATGACGGCCGTTTTTAGTAGAACTCCTCAGGGGCCGACGGGTACGGGGCGGCAAAAATGACGGGTGACGGCCGTCACTAACCGACGGCTGCGGCTGATGTGCCGTGTTGAGATGTTTTTTGGGAAAGAAAACGTTTGGGTCTACACCATAGTGTCGGAATTGCTCGTGGGTAGCTTTTATGCTGTTACTTGACTCCCACGTCCTGGTTCGACTTATTTTTTTGTGCAAACATAAGTACTGCATTTAGAACCATCAAATGATGGATGGAAAATCCACTGATCCTATGCAACACCAGCTATCTCACCCCATCTCCCTGAGATCAAGGCATTTTTTCAATCTTTTTTTGAGTAAGTACTTACAGAGAGTCAGAGACTTACAGACTCTTACAGACGTGGTAAATCTAAGCGACATATGTCACAGCATGTTGCCGACGTGGTGGCATCAAAGCCGCCGACCGATCATCAACGTTCAACGTTCAACTTCAAGTTTGTCAACCAAACGGTTACGGCAGCCGGACGGCATGACAGCCGCCCGTACAGTATCCGTCCCATGAAAACTGACCATCAGAGGGTCTGACTGACTCGTCCCTGTAAACGGGCAGCCGTCAACCCGTCAAGGACGGTCTCATGCCTACTCGATCGGGGACGCTGCTGGATTACATAAATTCAATACAGGCAGAGTGAAAATGACGCAGCATGCCTGCCGAAAACTTGAAGTTGCTGGCTTTGTTGAAACGCCGGGATCGGCGTAGAGCTTCTAAATTTAGAGTTCCTCAAGGACGTTGCGGGCGAGACAGAGTAGCACTCTCAGCGACAGCCGTCGGCGAAATCACGGACGCCGTCGGGAGAATGATATATCAACATGAATTCTTACCCCTGGTCTGTAACGTGCGACAGCAGCCTGTCAATGAGCAGCAGGTGAATCGTGATAATCGCTCCACGCAAGAACTACTTAACCCGAAGTTCGAGGAACGGGCGGCTGGTGGCACCAGGCAAGCACCATGGACGGTGTCCCAAAATTGGCAGGGGATAGGATAGGATAGGATAAATTGTGGTTACCGTGACGCCGCTTGCTCTTTGTAATCGTCTGTGCTGCCAACACCGGAAGTATTAATATCATTCCAATTATCATTTGGCATGGATCGAGGATTGGCAGAGGCTGCAGAGCGCGTATTAGCGTAGCCAATGCACATCGTGGGGCGGATATTAACAGGTATTAGCGCGCCGCGTCCTTCTCAATGAATATAGTGCTACCGATAAGCGCGACAGTAAGTATTGTGCAACAGGGAACGACACTGGACAGGATTCGAGGAAAGCATACGTGCATTTACCCCAATTGATTGGCCCACATCCGATGCGGGATTCGCCGGGGAATGGTGACGCGGCCTCGGATATGCGAGGGGCTTCTAACGCGTTGAAGTACTGGCCAGGTTCAAGTTCATCATGATCAGCTTAGCCCAGTGCCATGGGGTTCCCGAAAGCGCTCAGACTCTGGCTTTATGTAGGACACCTGAGGCTGGATCAAACTCATTCCTGCTAGCTAGCGTCGCCGTTGTCAACTTGTCAATGGGTTCTCTCTGCCCTCCGAGACTCGAGTTCTGCGGAACGGGAAGCTCTTGTCGTCCGAGTAAGTAGGACGGCAGCCTGTCTAATCCACGTAAGTAGTTCGGTGGATACCTCTTCGCAGACAAATCTACCAAAGCCGACTCAGTCGATAATTGACGACCAGCCATTTTCCGTGGATCCAATGCCCCTTCGAGAAAAAAATAACATGAATACGAGAAATCAAACAGTATCGACGTCGATCAGAAGGCATTAATGGGGGCAGACGGAGCGGCGATGGTGATGCTAGACAACCACGGACTCGTGACGGGATAATATCCTTCATCCGCCACCGTCGGCCAGGTGGAATCATCAGATCCAGGAAGTTCCCACCCAGCAGGGATTTTATCCGTAGTCGAAAGCCACTCTAAGTCCGTGACGAAATAGACTCCTGCGGTACAGTTATTCTCCCGCTCTCCGCCATGTTGACCTCCATTGCCATCAAAACACCCGCAGTGCTCGTGGCCGTATTATTTGCCAACACCGCGACGACAATCTCAGATGAAGGTGCCAAGTTGACTGTGAAATGCTGTGCGTCTTGCCACTTTGTCCCAGAGCCAATCTCCACACCATTGACATAGAGCGTGAACTGGTTATCAGCAGTGATGATGATATCTGCGGATGTGGGGTTTCCGCCTGTTGGGAGGCTCCAAGTTCTTCGGAATGCACGAGTGCTCGCAGGCACTGTGCTGCTCGTGGACCCGATGTCAGTCCAGACCCAACGTGCATAGTCGAAGGCCACTGTCGGTGGTGTGCTGGGGATCAATGGAACAACGTACGGCGAGCCCTGATCAAACCCAGCCCGGACCGTGACTGGGACCAAGTGGTATCATCAAATCCCTGGTCTGCAAATCCACTGGGTACAGTGGGGCTGGAGACCCATGTGGTGTCAGAGAGGATGGTGTCGGTGGTGCCGTCAGAATATGTGAGGAGTATGGTAGCAATGAAAGCCGCTTCCGTGTTCGCATTCGTATTCGATGCATTGACAGCAAATACGTTGTAACTTGGATCCAGATCTACGCAGAAGCGCCCTGCCCATGCCTGTGTTTTAATGGAGCCAAGAAGTTCGCCATTGACCCAGAATGATAGGTCATTGACTGCAGCCACGATAATTTCCGCTCCGATCAAAGCCTTTCCTAGCGGTGGGCTGAAGTCCTTTCGAAAGGCGCGGGGTTCATTGGCAGCTGTATTAACGTTCCAAATCCATTCGGAGGATGTAAAGTCAAGCGTAGCCTGGCGTTTAATGAGACTGGTGGAGGCGGGTGCACGTTGGTCTGTGTGTTGATTAACTACAGCCTGAAGGGTGTAGAACTGTTCACTTACCAGCGATGGACAGGCTTGCTACAAGTGAAGAGAATAAAGTGCACAATATGACTGCAGCAGAAGATGAATGTGCTGCGCCTGTTGCAGAAACCAAAGAATCCTACACAATGGGTTCATTGTCGTCGTATCAAGGAGAAGCAGTCAGCTGGTAGATCTTCGAGGCAAGGTGGGTCTTTTATCCTCCCAATCTAGACATCCACAGCATTCACAGCAGGCGCCATATGAGATATGTCACTTGAGACTTGCAGGACCGAACGAAGCTTCGGTGCCGACAGGAAAGTTGATGTGTTTGTCGGATTGGAAGACGCACGCGCTTATTGGAAGGTACAGACACCGAAAAAAGATGGTACAGTCCGACATTTATAGCAAGCGCCATGAAAAATGTCACCGGAGAACTGCAGGACCGAACCAACCTTCCGGTGCCAACAGAGAAGTTGGGGGCTTGTGTATCCGATTCAAGTCCGATTGGAAGATTCGCGCGCTTATTTTGGCGGGTATACGCGCTGAAAAAGACGGCAATTTTTGCTTGACGAATTGGCACGCGGCTTCAAGGTTCCGGTGCCTGAAGTGCGATTGACGAGAAATGATATGCCAGAGTCATGTCAGTATCCGGAACGTTATGGAACCAAGCAATTCAGCAAAGCGAATCACCGTGGACGGCCATGGAGGAGATCATATGACTGGCGAGGCGGCTCCAGATTGCTGAAGTCCAATATTTCAACAAGTTTGAATCTCGCTCGAACGTTCTGGATATTCACGGGTTGGGTCTACGCATTGCGGATGGCGATCCGAGACATGGACATTCCAGCACGTAGACCATATGTCCGAGGCACAATTCGAGCAGAATCACGTAGAAAACGTACATTGTGTCATTTGAGAGCGTATCATGTGTGACTCCTCGGCTGTACCTCGAGAGGAACGATCTGAGAACGAGAGCGTTAGCGCTGCAATTCAGAAATTGATCAACGAACCAGTCACAGGCAAACATACTGTAGAAGAGATCGGCCAAACCACAAAACAGCAGCACTGCCTTCGATTCAACCTCCAAGCCGACGCAAAGACTATGAGACCACCTAATAGCGCTGATCATCGTGCTGCCCGCGCCTCCACGCCCACCGCGCCCCCCACCACCACCTCTATCATCCCGCCCATGATCGCGCCGATCCCTATCGTCGCGCCCGCCTCGGTCATGGTCACGCCCGCCTCGATCGTAGTCACGTCCTCCGCGGTCGTAATCGCGCCCCTCGCCACGAGACTCGCCGTAGCGCCCCCCGCCCCGCCGGCCACGGTCGTCGTGGTCGCGCGAGTAGCGCGCGTCGTAGGGACGGGGATCATATGGACGCTCGCCTGTACGGGAGAGGTACGTGTGTGAGTGAGAGGCAAAAGATTGAAAAAACGGGAGGGACGGCGACAGAGGGAAGGAATAACAGTATAACAGATCAGCACATACCATCGCCTCTTTTCGGGGGGCCGTAGTACCTCCCGGCGTCGGGGTGCGCCCACGGGCGCGGCGCGCCTGTGTCCGCCCAGTCCAGTCAGTACTGCGTCGACGGCTGATGTAGGCGGACGGACGCACCTTTTCGACGCGGATCGTCTTCCCACCCAATTCGGTCCGTTCAGCGCCGCCACCGCCGCCTCGGCCTCCTCCGCACTCTCCATCATCACAAAGCCGAGCCGCGAGAATCGCGGGTGTGCGGATCGTACATAACGGACGCTTTTTTGAACCTGCGGAATGAAAAGTGAAGAGTCGGGTCAGAATGGGGGGAAATGTATATGGACACGCACCCTGCCGTCTTAGCGAAGGCTTCCTCGAGATCGCGCGCTTCGAGCCGATGCGAGAGGCCGAGACGTGCAGATTGTTCCCTGGGTTCTGGCTGGCATAGATAATTGCTTATCAGCAAAAGCAGATCTAGAAGTTTCTCAAGCAATGCAGAAAGGCCGACTTACTTGCGACGCCGTCTCTCCCAGGACTGCGGCTGCGGCTACGCCCCCTTCCTCTGTCGCGTCCATCGCGTCGCGCCCGTTGCCGCTGGTTTTCCACGCGGCATCACCACCGTCCGCACTGCGCTCGGGGCTGCGCACTACGTTCAGCGGGGATGCCGATGCCCGTCGCCGACGGAGCCATGTCCTGAGATTGCCATGCTATCGAAGAGGGTGAGTGGGCAAACGGCGGGGGCCTCGGAAGGCAGGACGGGTCGGGATGAGTCGTATATGTTTATTATTATATCGAGGCGACAAGAAACCGACGAAGAGAAAAAAAGTCGACAACGGCGAGCCAGGACTACGGAGAGACGGACGCTGGGGCGTGTGCGGGAGGCGTACCGTCT
>QVIE01001652.1:0-12798 GCA_013387415.1 Panellus pusillus | reverse complement strand
AACTGCCGGTGCGTTGGGTTATTCAAAATACCACAGTGCTTTCTCACAATGACTTGTCCAGATACCTGAAAATTGCAAGTCCCTCCTATTCATCCTTCATGCGTCAAATGAACGTTACTGTGTCTGCAGAAATGCGATGGGGTCGTGAGTTCGCTTATCAAGACGTGATACGAGTTCGAATCGGTTTTTTAGCGACCCGTATGTGGCCAATGCGAGCGTGTTCCTAAGGCAGACGAATGTGAATTCTTGGAAACGAGATCCCGCACGCAAGATTTGGAAAATACGGTCTTGCGACTCGAATCACGAATCAAGGAATTGCAGAGCAATACCTGTTCCGTGTTATACCCCGCCCAGCAGTACTTTAACAGAGACACTTCGCCAGGAGGTGACTGGGTCCTGGGATGCAATCCGCCTCTCTAACGAGTATTGTTGGATCAGGCTCTTCCGCTTCTTCGGACAGCGCGTTTCAAGGGTTCCAGGCGCGTCCCCTGTTTTGTATGTACGTCGAACGCTGTGTGAACATGTTGGAATAGGAACCTCCATCGGAAATGATCCAGTCCATGTACCATTCCGCTGCTCATTATCTACTCTCCACTTATTCCAACCTCTAGCCTCCAACATTTTCTTCCCCATGCGACGGAGTTCGGTTTTTTCCTCCATCCCACGCGATTTTGCAACGCAGCTCTCCTTCCCCTACCCTTTGGGCACGAGACCCGACCATCCCCAGCCCTTCTCTGCGTCGTTTACCTCTGGGGCGCCCATCTATCGCAAGCACAACCTCTCGCATCGTACGAATTCGGCTTCTTGAAACGAGCAAAAGAGTACATTTCGATCGAGATCGCAGCCTACCGAGCTATACACACACTCCAGGCTCACGTCCTTCTCGCCTCCTACCTCTTCCGCAAGGCGCATTTTCTGGAGGCAGAGTTTTACGCGAACGGCGCCGCAACGCTGGCGATGGGATACCAGTTGCATAAAGTGCGCTCTGCGCGCCCGGGAACCACACCCTCCGGTTTGTGCGGGTCTCCCGACGCCATTCAAGAGGGTGAGCGTATCCGCGGCTTCTGGATCGCGGCGACGCTGCAGAGCACCCTCCATATTTTGCTCAATTCTGCGAACCGCGCGCTTTGCATCCTCGAGACGGCAGGCGGAGACATCGATACTCCGTGGCCCCTCGACATTGCGGACTACGAGGCCGGCGCCCTTCCTGAGGGCTTTGTTACTCAGGAGAGTATCCGAAACTTCCTCACAGCTGAACCATCATTGCTTGCTGATTCGAGTCCCTCGCTCTGTACACTTCACGCGCAGGCATCGGTGCTGCTCTTCCGTGCTGCGCGCCTCGGCTGCACTTGGTCGCCCGGTGTGTCACCCCTCTTCCTGTGAATCTACTCATGCTCACTCATCTGGTCGCCGGAAGACCTGCAACCCCACGAGCTGCAGTCTCACATGGCTTCGCATGCCTGGCTCGACGGGCGGATCACTCCGTTTTGGGCCGCCCTGCCAGCCCCGACGCCGGCGCGGATGTCACGCGCACCCTGATCTCCACGCACGCTCTGACCGCGGCCGCAGCGATCAAGCTGCATTCCGCTTTTGGCCCCGCAGCGCAGCCGAATACATGCATCGCTGCCGCGCGCGCGCTCCTCAGTTGCTTACGCGCTGGATCTATACTTATGGCTGTAACAACGCCCGTTCTCGGTGCGTTAGGTGCGCTCGCGTGCCGCGTGCTGCTAGAAGAAGTGGCGCGGATGCGGACGTTCCGCGCGTCGTGGGCTGAGCTCGGTGTGATGACAGGGCTGGTTTTACCGCCGGAGGCGGAGGAGCAGGAGCTACAAGAGGTTTTGTCCGCCATGGCAGCAAATGCACGCGGAGATCTGCTTGCTGGTGCGTTTCCATTGAGTTGTTCCTTGAGCATCAATGAGGGCTGATCGAATCGGGTGGCCGTAGAGTACTATCTGGCGAAACTGCGGCAGCAATATGAGGCGATGTGAGGTGCTTGTGATCCACTGAAAGGATACCCCATCATTCAGGAGTGATGTGTTTGCCCGCGTCTGGGAAGCATAGCGTGTAGGCTGCAGTACTTTCTCCACGTGACTGGAATCCGGCCGGAGGACCGGAGCCTGTATGTCGCGCAGGAGATGGGGACGCAGGGACGCAGGCACCCGATCCTGCCTGACGAAACGTTGGGCCGTTGAGGAGTGTCAGTGATGATTATTCCTCTGCGCAGAGAATATGTACTCATACATCTACGCACCGGCTGTGTGATCCTCGTCTTCATCTCAGCCGTCGAAGCCAAAGAAGAGAGCATGTCAGGTTGAAGTTGCACGAGTATGTGACGCGGGACTCGGAGAGCCTGAGCTCGGATGGAACGTCGATTGAACCCTGACCTGAAGCCACAGGAGACCAAGGGATTCCTGGCTTCCAGTCAAGACAGCACCGTGAGTAAAAGACACTATGACAGTGGCGGAGACGTTGCGGAGGGAGACGTCAAGTGACAAAGTGCTGTGATGAGATCAGACCCATGACGAATTTGTCCCGAATCGGCGGATCAACGTATCATCCCGGCATGTTGAAATTCCACAGGCGCGCTGAGGTTGAATATTGGGCACAAACCGTGCGCAATCCCATTCGATCCCTCTTTACACAGTAATTCAGAATTTCAATAGCCAACGAGAACAGTGATATACACAGATTTTCAAATGCACCAGAAAATCTGACACAAACACGCGACAGGAGACACTTTGTTTGGAAAACAGACGGATGCTCAAACAGGGGCTCATGACAGTGAGCTTCCACTTCAGCCGTCGACAACGGCACAATCCAGAACGGCTCGATGGATACCGTTTCAGCGGAGGCTTTGTCGGAGTTCTGACGAGTTTGGGTAAGTCGGCTGCTGATCCACAAGGCTGAAACTTACCCCACTGAACTGCACGTAAATTTCCCCGTTCCCCTTGCTGTTGCCAGCTCCGTTCGTCAAGAATATGTCGATCGCGGGCTGTCCGCTGACCACATATAGGTCGCTAAGATTCAGATAAATCGCAGTTTTGTAGAAAACCCAGGAGAAACACTTGCCTCAGCGAGTAAGTTCCTGCCTCGCTTTCAGAGTAGAATATCTGACTCCCTGCCCGTTGTTCTGGAAATCGATGTGTGTCGCGTCGCTCGTGCTCAGAGTCGATCCGTAGGAAATGATTGCAACGGAGCAACCGTCAATGTCAAAGGAGCCTTCGTATGTATTCTTGATCGTAAGCGTGGTTTTCGAATGAATACAGCCCCGAGCAAGCTTATTGGGTGTCCCTCGGCTTCAAAGGATGAGCCAAAGCAGTGCATCTTTCGTTGCATTGCACGTACGAAGACCGCTGATCACACCCTTGATACTGAGTTCGTCGATGAGGCCTTTCATGAGCTTGCACTTGAATGTTTTGCGGCTCTTATGGAGAGATATCAAGCTGCCGACTATTCCTGCGACAAAAGGAGCTGCCATGGACGTCCCAGATTTCGTGGCCTATAGGTTGCCATGTGAGCGGCAATGGTCTCGCTTCCACTATACACATACGGTGGCCGTGGTGGAGGATATCCCGCAGCTGAGGATCTGGTAGCCGGGAGCAAACACGTCTACCGCTCGACCTGTAGAAACACAGTTATCGGACTGGCACAGACCATCTCATTTGAGGTTGAACGTTACCGTAGTTCGAAAATGTGCACATCGCGTCCGACTTGTCCGTTGCTCCAACTGTGATTGCACTTTCGGCGCTTGCGGGGCTAGATTCGCTAGCCGGCTTCTTGTCGTTCCCCGCAGCTACTGTAACGTGTACACCTGCGGCTACAAGCTACGACAATATCAGTTCAACGCCTATGAAAAGAGTCGGGGACGTGCCTTGTCTACTGCTTCGTTTTGGATCTTGCTATAGCTGCCGCCGAAACTCATATTTGCGACTGCAGGAGACGTGTAATTAGAAGCCAGCCACGCCATTGCTTTGATGCTGCATGTCCGAAATGAGGGGCTTTCCATTACTCGATGTGGAAACAAACATACCTTCGTGACTTGGGCGCTTTCCTGAGTGTAAAAATCAGTCCCTCAGAAATCTCTTCGTCTGACCTCCAAGTCATGACTTACCCATCATCGTCCAGCACCTTCACCTCATACAGGGTAGCATCCTATGCCCAAGTAAAGGTTCAATATATGTCACGAAGACTTACATGACTTGCCTTAGAGACGCCGTATGTAGTCCCTCCAGCGATACCTCTGGAAATGCTCATTGAGATGACCCACCGATCAGTTCAGCGACTCACGCAACATGTGTTCCGTGGCCTTTGCGATCGCCCTCGTATGAGGGTGAGATATCTCCATCGAGTTCTATTTAATGAGCCACATACCGACGTTCCACCCTCTGAAAGTTAGATGAGCGGATGCGTTCCTTCGAAATGTCCCAAAAGTCTCACCGTAGACGTATGCCTTTTTGGCTCGGCCTCCGAAGTCCACCTGGTCAGGCAGGTGCGATATCACCACTCCCACGCGAAAAGGTATGTAAAACATGCCAACTCACATGATCAAGTTTGATTCCTTGCAGCACTTTCAGGGCTATGCAGTTTTCGAAGGGGGTTCAAATGCTCACCGCTATCTGGGATCAAGGTAAATTAATGTGACTTCGTGTGCGAATCAACTAGCGAATATCACTGCACCCATGATGTAGATGTTGACGTTCTTCCCAGTTTCGAAGACATTCTCGTATGTGTAGTTGAATGTAGTTGCGTTGGTGCTAACGGGTTTAGCTTGATTGATTCTGGCTAAGCCCCAAGACCTGGTTGTCTCGCTGCGGAGACAAGTCAGCCGACGGACCACGCACCCGAAGGGAGAAAGATTCACGTAGTCACGTAGTCAACGCTGTCTTCTGTATCCTCCTCGACGTCCAGAATGTCGCTGTGATTCTCGAAGATCGGTAGGTCTGTCGCGTTGAAGCGGGCTGGGAAAGCGGGCACAAATTGCAGATTGTTCAAATAGAAATTTGCTAACGAGACCCACCGACATAGATATTAAGGAAGCTAGGATCGTAAGTATCCACGACGTGGAACGTGGAATGTCCGCGTAAGGACGCGAAATGATCTTCGTGGCGAACCCCGTCCCTAAGACGGACGATGTATTGCAAGTGGTTGGGATCTTGACTCATGGTGCGACTCAATACTATGAGAGCTATGAGGGAGTACTATATCGAAGTGAGACGGCTTTTAAGTCAGTCAGTCGTCACATTGGTCCTGAAGAACACGAGCGATCGAAATATCTCGGTGCCAATGAATGATCTCGATGTAAGCGCTACAGATTGAGCGCCTGAGTCCCAGATAGAAGTTTGAGGCAGTTCTCATAGTGTTCAGGTTCATGCATTCAAGATGTCAGTGTCAGATCACGACCGTAGAGTGGCTATTCAAATTAGGAGTAGAAGATTCTGAGGAGATCTGGGCATGAGTCTGACATGGATTCTGAGGGTGATACTGGCCCTGGGTAGTTCCTCCAGAGGAGAAACAAGGACTCTCGAGTGATTCTCGGGTTCGATTCTGAGCGGATTCAACTACTAGGTGAATTCTCTTGCGAATTCTGGTCCAGAATCAGATCACAATCATTGCAGAATCACGCATAGAATCCTTGCAGACAGTGACTTCTCTACCTCTGACTTCCCCTACTGAATCCAGAAAATTAGACGCGCAGAACGTCAACCGTTCAAGATAGGTTTCGCCCGTTTCCATCGCTCATTCACCATGTCATCCCTTGCAGAGCACTCTCTGCCTTCACATACTCTGATTTTTCCAATGACCGGATGCTTGAAAATGTACTCATCGTCTTCAAACCCTATGATCTATCCTTGACAAGACTCTGCTGCTCCCTTCTATATATAATTGTAGGACCTGGAGCAGGTGGTGGACAATCTTCCGACCAGGGAAATAGTACCAGAAGTCCGCACCCATAAAAGTTTATATCTCGGCGGCATAAGGGCCTGGGGGAGTATTCGGGTTTGAGTGGCACACATGTTCCCAGCGCTTCTTTACACCGGGTTAGGTTGGATCGAGCTCGGAGAGCTTGAATTTCCGAGTACTCGAATTTGAAAATGTGGTCCATGTGGATGAGGTACAGTGTACTGTGCATCAGTATTGAATGTTCAATATGTAACATCGCGATTCGCCGTGCTGGCAGTGTGATCGGATCAGCACCCAGCTCGGCATGATGCAGCCGCGATCATGCCGGTAGAGCACTTCCAAAAGACGGATAAAATTGACAGCGTGCGCCTACACAGTTACATAGAGTACTTAGCATAGAGTCCGTGCGGGATCACGAGGCGTGAGAGAATTGTGCGACATGAGACACGCTTCTTGTGGCAGGTCGAATGAGTGAGTCAAGCCCTCCAGGCTCCTAGGCTCCTCCTCCTCCAACTTCTGCAGCAACTCTGTGTAGTTCAGAGGCTAACTTTGCTCACAGGCGCCGGGCACTGCTAATAGCTATGACACTGCTGACGTCCTCAATGAAATTGCAGACCTACGTACCAAAGCAAAGATACTTCCGCCTCTCTATATCCAGCGACTCGGGCGCTAATCTCGAACATGCGCTCCGTATGTATTCCAGGGCTATCGTTTTTGTTGGATTATATAGATGTGACCCCAAACTAAACTGGGTACACAGTACACGAGGCCCGAAAGGCACGTCTTCGAATGCCTCAACGTGAATGAGACCTGATACGGTGGACAATTCTCCCATGACCTCGCGCGCAGTGTCACAATTCTATCCTCATCCAGATCGATACCATGATAGGTATCCGTCTTGTTTGACATGCTTACTTACTTACTTCCCCACAACTTGCCTCTCCCCGGGCGTCAACATGAACCGGGACTCCAACCATCTACACAAGCGATACATCGTCCGTCTGAAAGACGGCGTCGACCAAGAAGCCCATTTTGCAGCCCTGCGTCATCGCCTCTCTCCTCTCATCTTCACCGTCGTCGATACGTTTGATCCTGCATTTCTCAATGCCTATGTCGGTGGGTTGATCTTGAGTTGCTCTCTGCGTTAACCGACGTAACTCATGTGTCTCGTGCTAGCTACCGTCAGGGAGACTGATCTCTCGGCTCTCAAGAATCATGAAGACGTTCTGCACGTTGAAGAGGATGCGGAAGACACAGTGGACTAACCATGTAAATTATTGCGGCCTGCCATGCCACACCTGTGCTTCACATCTTCAAGTA
The DNA here is from genome assembly GCA_013387415.1 of Panellus pusillus. Taxonomy (NCBI): domain Eukaryota; kingdom Fungi; phylum Basidiomycota; class Agaricomycetes; order Agaricales; family Mycenaceae; genus Panellus; species Panellus pusillus. The sequence goes on along the minus strand of QVIE01001652.1, from coordinate 5,577 downwards.
CATATATATTGATGAGCCAAGGCTCGCCGCTCGCGCTAGAGAGACCGCGCCACAGAAGTTGTTGCTGGAGTCGTAGTATACTTCGTCTCTACGTAGGATGTGGATCTTCGTCATTTGATGGGGTAAGTTCGTCGGATGTCGCGGAAAGTTCGTGAGATCAGCAATAAGCGGCGGTAAGTTCGTATGATGTGATGGCATGCTCCGAAAACCATGCAAGTTCGTGACGACAATGTGCAAGTTCGTCGCAAGCCCAAATTTGGTTAGCCATCAATGTTCAACAGATCGCCGAGGTACAGGATCAAATTGTTCAAGTGTCTGGCCATATTCACTGTGGATACAGAGGCTAACCGCCCATTCACAGTGGATACAGAGTTCGCCCATTCACAGCCGAAACCGGGGCAAGTTTCACAAACCTAACAGTGCCTCTAACCGCCAATGCAAGGCTGAATCTGAACGATTTATTAAGGCTACAAACTCGGCCTGATCAACTATCAAACCTCCATCAGATACTAAGTGTGATCGGCATAGAACTGGCTTGTAACCGCCTTCGTGAAATGCATGCTACGAACTTGCACGCTGACAATTCCGAATTCGGTATGTGACGAGCTTGCTTCACTAACTGACGAACTTTACATATCAAATGACGAAGATCCACATCCTACGTAGTGACGAAGTATGCGCGGACTCGTGTTGCTGGACACTGAGTCAAGACACCAACGGTCGCGCGGACATGTCCAAGTCATTGCCAGTAAGGTTCGCCGCGTCCGAGCGGATGCCGTGACACCAACCTGCACCCGTAAACCTGTACCAAAGTTGAAAGCGGACGCGGTATGGGTCGGGTGATCTTTAGGACTCTTCTAGATCTTGGAGCCTCCATCGATGGGGGTCTGGAGGCGATGGTAGGTGCCACACATCACCGCCCCGAGCCATAAATCGCTTCAAATTCAAGCCTCAGCGAGCTGCTAGCATCAAAATAATAACGATACAGTATAAAAATTGTTTCACATATACTATCTACTACAGTACTTACATGCTACTAAGGTTGTGGTGAGAATGTCTATGAATTTGAGACTAACCTAGCCCATCTCGCAGAGATCAAGGCATTGTTTGAGTACAGACGCGATGAATTCAAGATGAATTTAAGCGACGTGAGCCATGTTGCCGACGTGATGACATCAGACCGTCAAACAGACGGGTACGGACGGCATGGCATGACAGCCGCAAGACTCAAGTAGTGTTTGCCCGGAGGGTGAAGGCCTTGAACTCCGAAGCCGAAGACCCGAACTTTCATGTATATACAGTCTAATTTTCCCAATGACTTCTATAAGTGTAAGAAGTGTGTTCATCCAGTGTCCACTCAGAGTCAAAGTACAGTATTTTTAACTTGGCATGGTGACTGATTGATGAGTGAATGATGATATTGATGAAACACTCTCAATGTAGTACTTCGATTTCACAAGTTTGTAGCTATATGGTTCACAGATGTCCTATGCCAGCCGTCGTAGCCTACATAGGTTCACCCCAACTTGGGTTACGGGTACTTAATAAGTACTGTACATTTGACACATCATCCGCCGGTCCGAAAAAATTCCCAAGTCCGATTTCTGAGATTCAGATTTTGGACACTACGCTGCTCTGTCTATGAACCTCGGAACACAGTTGGGTAGGAGCCTGCTAGCCTCCCAATCCCAAATCGCGAGGGTGGGTAAAAGACTGCAATTTGGAGCTCCGAGCGAAATCAGCTGGATGACTGAGCTGCTGTCAAGCAGGCTGTTTGTTATAAGTATCCACAGCAACGCATTCTTCTTATTCACAGCTCCCCCCCCGCTTCTCGTGATATGGTCCTCAAGTTATACGGTACTCCTTACGCCTTCGGCGCCACAGTAGGAGTGGCCATGGTATTGTTGGAGAAACAAGTCTCCTTTGAGATGATCCCTGTGGATCTTCAGACGGGAGCTCACAAGAGTCCCGCCTTCAGGCAAAATCAGCCGTTTGGCAACGTGCCGTATATTGTATGTGTGCTGCCACAACACCTCGCCGAGCAATTGGACTGACACACACTCAGGACGACGACGGTTTCATCTTATACGAGAGCCGTGCCATCGCTAGGTATCTAGAAGAGAAGTACGGGGATCAGGGTGCGCGCCTCATCCCGGCGGGACTCAGAGAGCGAGCCATCTTTGAGCAGGGCGCATCCGTCGAAAGCGCTAATTTTTACCCGAGGATTGTGAAAGTGATCGAGGAAAAATTCGCCAAGCCGTGGGTTTCCGGCGGGATGTATGAATTTGTGCATTTGATTTCCTTGTTCAGGTTGCACGGCGAAGCAGTGGATGAGACTGCCCTAGCGGGGTACGTTACGGAGCTTTCGAAGGTTCTGCAGGTCTACGAAGAGATATTGGGAAAGCAGAAGTTCATGGGCGGCAATGTGCGTTGTTCATCGTCTCACGGCCCCACGGGCACTCACCATGCGCTGATAAATCTACTTGCGCAGGAATTATCCCTCGTCGACATCTTCCACATTGGCTACGGACCAAGCCTCGCGAAGGGTGGCATTGATATACTGACCTCTACGGGACCGAATGTCGCCCGGTGATTTAAACGTCCGCCTCACTTTATTCTATAACTAATTCGCATGGCTGAAGGTGGTGGAACGATGTGATTCGAGGCCGGCATGGTTGAAGTTGCAGGCCGAGGGAATCAAGAGCACGCTTTGACTCGAGGACCACCCAAAGGGCCAAATTTCGATAGTCCTGGTCCAAGTTGTGACATGATAAACCATATTTTGACTACGCGCCCAAAAGTATGAAAATGAAATGGACTCCCGGAAGCTCATGATTGAATATATTACGTTATGGATCAAGACTATTCAATCATTTTTATTATGATCGAAGCTCACATTTTGCTGGCCGGAACATCGGATAATGCCGGCTGGGCTTTCGGCCTGAGCCAGTCCTCCAGCAATCTGAGCGGCCATCTGATGGGAGGATCGGAACGCGAGGGTAATGAACGGCAGCCCCGGCTTGGGCCGCTTGGCATGTTGGTATCAAGACTGTTGTGGTCGAGTTGGCAGACCAAGTTCAGAGCATGAGACCATTTCAAAGGTTCAACCATTCGGGCTGGTTTTGGTTGCCTCTCTGCAGCAAGGAATATCCCTTGAATACGTGTTCACAATATATTATATTCAACCGCTTGAATATGAAGATTATACTACAACTACGATACGGGCCGAGGTAATAATAATAATAATAATAATAATAAGGCTATAAGTCCCGCGGGGGGGTATGTATCGACTATATTATGGTTATGGATACGATACTCATACGGCATCCGGCATATATAATATATTCGGCCTGCCCTAAATTTAGACTCTTGTATCTTTTCGAACTGTCTGACGGACTAAGTAGTCCTCAATCCGATTATGGTCTTTTGCGCTCCGCCAGTACATCGCGGCGTCTTGTGTCATCCAATTGACGATTGTGGCCTGCGTGAGTCCGAACGTGTCTATTCAGCTGGCGTGTTCTTATGGCGGGCTGTCTTTCTACCTCTCGGCTTCTATTTTCGGTTCAACTTACACCCTGTAACTCAATTTCGGGTCACTTTGGCCATCTCTCCTCATCCCCACTACATAGCATAGCTCGAAGAACTATTTCTACTCTACCCGACGTGATCGCTCCGTCCGAACCAAACGCACATACAATCCCACAACACCCTGGGTTTTACCTTTCTTCGTTGTGCAAATCTCACTGACGACTTAGCGTACCGCTGCCGGATACCATGAGGACACCGGCCAAGCCAGATATATAATAACCAACGTCATGATTACGAACTCACTGTCTGCCCCACCGACGCACATACAGGTTCATGGCCTCTACACTTATCCCCCCTTCCCAGATGACGTGCCCACTCACCCCCTGCTCGTCATCGACTACGAGCGCATTAAATTACTCGATGCCGCGGAGATCGAGGAATTGTGGAAGGCTGCTACGACGCTTGGATTCTGGTAGTACGTGGCCTGTGTCGCATTGCCCCCATAATGCCCAGTGCGTTAATCAGCTGTTTGCAGCTTAAAGAATCACGGAATCGACGAGGAGGTGAGCGGAATGTTCGAAATGGCGGCGGAGACAATGTCGCTGCCGATTGAGGAGAAGATGAAGTACGAGCAGGGGGACGACGGGGTGTCGTTCGGGTGCGTTATTGCGTCGTTTTCTGGTCAAATCGATGCAAGTATCGATCAACTCATGCACGTCTGTAAAGGTACAAGGCTGCAGGCGCTAACGCAGTCGACGCATCGGGTATGTTGGACACCGTGCAATTCATCAACATCGCCAAAGACGACGCACTCGCGTGGCCGAACCAGGCGCGCTGCGCCTACCCGGCCACCGTCAACGCCCGGATGGCTGGCACAATCGTGCCATTCGTGAAAAAGTCCCTGGCCGTCAACGATACGCTGCTTGAGGTATTCAACGAGAAGCTTGGGCTACCGAAAGGGGCGTTGGCGAGCAGGCACCGCCGAGATGAATACAGCGGCAGCGAAACGCGGAGCACGTTTAGTCCTCCGAACCCGAATCGCCAGGCCATTGGCGCGCATACAGGTTGGCTCGGATTCTGGTTAGTACGCTAGTCGACTCAAACCCTGTGCAGATTTTGGATCCTTGGTACCATGTTCCACCGTCTACTTGCAAATCCGTTATGAGCCTGCATCTCATAGACTCTTCTCCACAACCGTCTCGGTGGCCTTCAAGTATTCCCCCCTGGAGCCGAGTCCTGGCAATACGTGAAGGTTCGTCGCTCAACACAATTTTGTCCACTTCGTTCACCCCATAACCCAGCCAATTCCGGCCACGCAATCTGCAACCTCGGCGACGCCATGTCTATCTTCAGTGGTGGAATCCTGCGCTCAATATTCACCGCGTCGTGTACGCATGTTTTATTCTCTCTCTCTTCCTGCCGATTAACAACCCTTTGAACGAACAGGAATCCACCCGGCGCGCAAGGCCTCCTGCACCGCTTCTCCCTCGTGTACTTTACTCGCCCAGGCGACTCCGTCGTCCTACGCGCCCTCACGGACGAGACCCCGCAAATTGCACAAGCGGTCGCTAAGGCTGCGGACTCTGACAAATTCGACACGGGGGAAACGTCGCTCGATTGGTTCGCGCGGCGCATTAAGAATCAGCGCATCGCCAATAGAAAGGTCCGTTTGTGTTTTTTTTTTGTCGGATTGTATTGAGCACCGGGAATTGCATAGGACCCGAAACTTGGATGGCAAGCAGAGGAACGGAACACACGGAGCACACTGCAGTTTCAGTTTTGATTTCTTGCGCAATTGCCTACCAAACCATGTGAAGTGAATCGTGATGCCAGCCAGACCCCTCACCAACGGCCATTCTGTTCCTCTTTTAATTTAGAGTCTAAGTACTTCCTGGCTCACGTGTAAAAATGTGATCTACTACTCCCCTCGTTTTGGCTTGTGAGGCCCACGCAATTTCGGCCATGAGTATGGAGGAGAAGGAGCCCCCTGATTGCTAACGGACCGAGCATTTCTTGTTGCAACATAGTAACACAGTTGTTTGATTGCAC
>QVIE01001651.1:0-16177 GCA_013387415.1 Panellus pusillus | reverse complement strand
CTTGCCGTTCGGCAACAACAGCAAAACGCGCCCGCCGCCGTTCTACGCGCTCGATGCAGACCTGCCTCTGCTGCTCGCGATGGCAAGCGGCTTGCAACATGCGCTGGCAATGCTCGCCGGATTAATCACGGCCGCCCATCATCTTCGCCTCGGCTCTCAGTCTAGACAGTGCGACGTCGGCATACATGATCTCGGCGTCTCTGATTGGCTGCGGTACGCCTTATCGTCATCCCCGGCATCTCGAGTCGTGGATGCTGATATACCCCAAAATAGGGATTCTGAGTCTAGTTCAGTTGTCGAGAATCAAACTATTCGGCCGATTCTATCTTGGAACGGGCCTGCTCAGTGTGGTTGGAACGAGGTGAGTGTCAGTCGACTCGATTACGCGGAATGCAGATGACAATATGCTGCCAGCTTTGCGACCTTGTCCACGGCTAATGCTGTACGTGGACGTTTCTCTCCTGTTTCGAGTTCGAACCCTAAGAATAAAGCATAGATTTTTGACGCCATGTACAACGACGGCACATGTCCCTCTACGACAGCCGCCGACGGCACCGTCACACGAGGCGCATGTCCCGACGCGTATGGAATGCTCTTAGGTCTGCATCGTGCTGTCGTTCCCAAATTTTGTCTGAAAGTTGAACGCAGGAACCTCTCTCATCTGTTCCTTTCTCGAAATGGGTATGTCTTTCGCCCCGGCACGGGTGCTGAAAAGGATATTCCCGCCGATGGTAACGGGTGAGGCTCCGTCTCCCGCTGAAGGTCCCTTTTCTCAATCTTTCCTTCCTTACTTTTAGGAACTGTTATTCTTTTAATCGGCGCCTCCCTCGTCGGGTCATCCGGGGTACCCAACTGGGGTGGCGGTTCCAACGGATGTCAAGATTCTCCCACGAGCGGCATATTCCAACTTTGCCCTACCACACTGGCGCCGCGCCCCTTCCGTACGTTGGTCCCCATACCTGATGTTCTATACATCTAGCCATTTATCTCCATTTTGCAGTTGGGCCTCCCCTGAATTCATCGGCCTCGGTTTTCTTTCCTTTGTCTCCATTGTGCTCACCGAGATCTTCGGCTCGCCCTTCTTGAAAAACACCAGCATCGTCATCGGGCTCGCTGTCGGCTGTATCGTCGCCGGCGCTGCGGGCTACATAGACGGGAGTAGCATCAAAACCGCGCCGGCGATCACGTTTTTGTGGTACGTTCTTTTCGCTGCTGGCTTCCCTCGTTTGCTGAGCGGATGACGAACTGACACGAATGTGTTGTGTAGGGTGAAAACGTTCAAGATTCGTGTGTACCCACCGGCTATTTTGCCAATGCTTGCTGTTTATAGTCTGTCTCCGTATTTCTCTCCCCAACGCCGACTGATAGATCGTGCAGTATCCCTGGCCATGGAGGCAATCGGTAAACGCTTGCTACTGTCACTTGATTAAATGAGATTGAACGATTCGCAGGCGACATCACCGCGTCGGCAGAGGTATCGCGCCTGGATGTCAGTGGGCCCGAGTTTGATTCTAGGATCCAAGGTGGTGTTCTGGTTTGTCTTCAGTTCCGGATTTCTGCTTCCTGCATTTAAATTTTCCGTCAATCAGAGCGACGGCATAGGTGGCTTTTTCTCCGCCCTCTTCACGGTCGCACCCCTCTCGATATTCGCCCAGGTGATCAAAACATTTCTTTCCGCATCCTGAATCACAGCTCACCCTTATCCCCACAGAACAACGGTGTCATCGCCATTACCCGCTGTGCCAATCGCGCCGCTGGTCGGTGGTGCTGCTTCTTCCTCATCCTCTTCGGCATCCTCGGCAAGATCTCCGGCGCCTTCCTCGCGATACCCAATCCCGTTCTTGGGGGCGTGACGACCTTCCTCTTCAGTTCTGTCGCCGTCTCGGGCGTGCGCGTGCTCTCGTACGTCCACTTTGGGAGACGCGAGAGGTTCATTCTCGCTGCGGCGCTGAGTTTCGGGATCGGAGATTTGTTGGTACCGGGGATATTCGAGCATTTGTTCGACGGTGTGAATAATCCGAATAAAGCGCTGCAGGGATGGTTCAATTCCATCACTATTGTGCTGAGTACGCCTTGTGAGTTTCTTTTCGAATCCCGTGCTTCGCTGTATCTCATTTATCATTTTTAGTTTTGGCGGCAGGGATCGTGGCCGCTGTGTTGAACCTCATCCTGCCTTATGATGCGCCGGAGGAGGAGGACGCGGAAGCTGAAGGTGCAGAGGAGGTAAATTTGGACGTGGGGTCACAAGAGAAGCATTAATGGGCCGGGATTCTGTTTGTGAGTTATGGCATGCATGTACCTTGGCTTATCGAACGCAATGGAATGGCGGTGAAATGGCAGTGTCCAGCATTACTACGAGTAAATAGGGAGCGGCATGTGGACATATGGTATGTGAAAGTCGTGCCTCGAATTCCTAGATGTAAGACGCCCGGAGGAGGGGAGTTCCTCGCTCGCTTCGCTGAGCGCCATTGTGGTGATGGATTACCCCCGGCTTCGGGCCCGGCCGAGCTCGAACGTGTTATCACTGGCCCAAGCCGCTGACGACCGGCGACGGCTGAATTCCATCCGCGCCGCTAGCTGCCCGGCGCGTGATGTCATGAAAACCAAGAAAGAAAATTATCTTGGACTGAAAGAGCCTCTGGAGCCAACCAGCACTCTCCAGTACATCTCCCGGTGCTAATATGGTGTTTTGAAGGTTCTCAAACGCCTGTGGTAACATGTACTGAGCAGCTTTTCGAGAAGGTTTTCTTGCCTCGGGCATGGGCATAGATCTAGTTATCAAACAGCATCTAATTTACAAGTTTTAATGACAGCGAACATACAACGTAAGCCGTACGACTCAGAATGTCGCCGCCCACGCCTTCATATCGACCCCATTTGTTCTTGAAAAAATAGTCCACTTATAATCCTGATGCGCACCGAATACAATCAGCCACAGAAAGAAACACGAAACAAAACAAAACAAAACAGAAAACGCACAAAAAGCTGCACTAGCGTCCTTCGCACGTCCGGATCCTTCTCCAGACACGCATCCACAAACTCTTCAGCCTCGTGGGGGAAGTTGCCCGGAGGCAACTTTGGCGAGGGCTCGTTCACGATCTGGTGCATGAGCTCGATGATGCTCATCGTCATGCCCCCGCCGTGCAGGCTCACACCCTTGCTCCGCCGCCGCTTTGCGCGCGCGCTGAGTGTGCCGGCAGGCACCTGCAGCGAGTCGCGCGGGTTCGCCGTTTGGGGCGCATCGTCGTCAGAGTCAGTGAACGACTCGGAGAAGGGGAATTGCCCGACGGAGAGCTCGAGGAGGGTGATACCGAGGGACCAGATATCAGATTTGACAGAGTACTCGCCTCCTTGGATGCGTTCCGGCTGACAATGAGATCAAGAAGGGGACGAAAGTGAGATCCTCCAGGACGCACGCTCATGTATATTGACGTCCCCACGAAGGTGTTCGCTAGGGAATTGACAAGCTCTCCAGAGACGCCGAAATCGCACAGCTTGATTTCGCCGTCGCTGTTGCACAAGATATTCGAGGGCTTGATATCTGCCCGTGGTGCGAATTTTAATGAATGAATAGAATCGTTCGCGGAATGGAGGACGAAAGGACACACCGCGATGAATGATGCGGTGGAAATCATACAAATATCGCAGCCCTTCCAGTACCGCCACTGCGACTTTGCCCACGACGTTGATATCAATGGCGCCGATGCGTTTGTAGATCCCGTCAAACGACTTCTTGTCCATGAACTCCATGCAGATGCAGATGTTTGGCTCCGCTAGGTACGCGCCGTAGGACATTATTATGTACGGCGAGTCACAGTCGTGCATGATCTGCAGCTCGCGCAGGAGTTTTCGCCGTTCCTCGGGTTTCGCATCTATCAGGACAATCTAAGGAGAGGGTCTACCATCAGCGCTGTACATACATACGCGCGTGAGTGAAACTAATACACGCACTTTTTTTGCCATGATCTTCCCAGTGGGAACGTGCTGCACTCGCATGACGCTGCCCCCGTTCCCCTGCCCCAGCTCCTCCAGAATGGTGAACTCGTCGTTTTTGAGATCAAAGTCTTTGAACCGCGGTTTTGCGTCCAGAGAGGCGAGCGTGCTGGTCAGGGACGAGGTGGAGACATCCACCGCTGGGGCGCCCCCATTCGGGTGCTCCCGGAAGGGCTGGGCGCGCAGACGAGGCCCTACAGGCGCCAGTCTGCTTGGTACCGGCTCCCCGTTAGTGCCGTTGGGCGCAGTGGGGAGTTGGAGCCCTTTCCAATTGCGTTTCGTGCGTATAGACATGCGGAGGTCATAAAAAGACGGGCAACGAATGTGGCGTTGATAGGGTAACCCTGGCTAACTCGTGCGCTTAGATTGATATCGCCGATCAGAAGATATCCACTGCACCCGAGTGCACCCGGCGGTGGAAACGGCATCAGTCTGCAATGATCGGCAGTGAAATGCAACGTACGCTCAATAATAAGGTCAGAGTTGTCGAAAGTCGGTCGGAGCTAAATTGAAACTGACCTCACGGCCCACCCCACATCGCTACCCGTTCTTCTTCTGAATTTCATTGCGCGCCACTTCTAGCTGCCGAACAGTCATCAGATCCCAGCCCGAGTGCCCTGGATCACGTCGCGGCCCACTACTTACAGTTACTTAGAAGTCGACGAATCACATACTTAATGATATTGTCTATAGCACCCCCGATGATCGAGCAGGTAAGTGAAGCAATGAGGATTATTGGGGCTTGCAAGGTTTGTTAGCCGTGTTTTGTATACCTTGGAGAAGGATAGATTCATGAGGATCATCCAACGTGGCAAGCCGGCGTGACCCGGTGCCGGCGTTTTCGGCGGGATCACTCGGATGGCTGCCGTATCAGGATCAGTCACAGAGTGACTCTGACCTGTCAATCAAACTTTTCTCAGGCGGACATCATGGCCTTCGCGTTCCTCCCATTCCCTTCCTCAACACATACTCCCTCACCGTCCAATTCTTCCTGCTTATTGGAATCTTGACACTTACCTACCGCTATCGGACGTTTCGGGCCGTTGTCCTCGCATTCCTCGGTGTCTACACGATCTACAAGACAGCCGTGCCACTGACGCGGTACATCCTCAGTGTTCGTTGCAGATCTGCGCTGATATGATGCAACACAGTTGGGCTTTTTCAGCTTTCAAAGCAATCGCGTGGTTCGGTTTCTACGTCAACTTCTTCATGCTGGGGTTGGGGTATCTTTTCACAGGCGCTATGGGTCTGTGGAACTTCCCGGAGCTGCTCAAGACCTTTGTGGAGTCCATGGAGGTAAAATAAAATGTGAGATAAAGAGGGGTGTATTATGTGTGTCCTTCACTTTCTTTCTCCCCCTTGCCCGGCTCACGCATGAGAGAAAGACTCGTTCATAAGGACACGGGGAGCAGCGGCAGTCTCCGCCGCCTGGAAATTGTGCCAATCGCCTTCAATGCAAGAACTTCCGCATTGCTGTATCATACTCGCGCCTTCCGTTCTACTTCGTGTATCTGCATGCCTATCTCAATCCATCTTCTTGCTTTCACCTCTTCCTACGTCCTCCCATTCCCCGCTCAGTCACTCCCTTTGCCCGATGCTTCTGACCTTACCATTCGTCTTCGAAGTGGTCACCTGGGTAAGCGTTTCGACATCTCTATTTATGCCTATCTTTCTGAGCAGAGTCCGGTTAATTCGACGCAGCGAGCAAATTTCTTTTCCGGCATTGCGTCGCAAACACATCGTGCCTCAGAGAAACCGAAAATTCCCGATTCTTTCTGCCGGCGTCCTATCGTCCTTTTTCTCTCTTTCTACGCGATGGTCACATGTGGCTCCCGATTCCAACCACACCCTCCATTGTAATCTGCTGCCCTGTTGAGAAATTCAGACAATACGCGCTCGTTCGTCCTTATATGCATCCCGACCTGGCATCTCCTCATCGAAACCCACAGGCTCCTTTCCTCTTCACTTCGCTCTGCTCCGCGTTTAAGAGCGCGTGTCCCCCCTGCGGTATACTCCCATCTCCTCGTCATTCCGGAAGTTATTGCTCGGCACTTCCTCGCCCTGGCAATGCGATCCTTGGTTCAGCCAATAAGGTACGCATTTCGATACGTGCTGCCTCAAGATGCATAGTGTCTGACAATCTCTCCGAATGTTATATAGAATACACCACCCATTACTGTTCGAACCTCCGCCTACGGACTTGTACGCGTGTTGTACCAGCCCACTTACGGATGTCACATGAACGTTCCTTTTCGAACTGCTTTTCTATGCAGCCTATTGGTTTCAAAAGGAATGTAAGCGGAAATTGAGTGGGATTCGGGAGTTTTCGCCGCTGTTGAACCCCGGAAATGGTCAGCGTCATGCTTGCTCTTCATTCGACCCGTCGCTAACCCGCATAAACATGCTCGAAGGGAAATGTCAACGATGTCGAGTGGGGCCGTAGCGTTGCGAGTTTCTCGCTCGCTTTGCACCCGATCGCTAACTCTGGTGAGCGTTCTCCTGCTCTTGCAAACATCCTTCTGGCAGGATTTAATCACGGTCATAGCTCTACAGCCGCCACTGCCGTCGCGGGATGGCATCCTGCCAGGAACTATATGTGCTTCTTGTGCATCCGGACCGTTTGTAACGCGGCGAACTCGCGCATAGCGGTGATTGGCGGTTAGGGGGGCGGTTTTCTTCCGTCTTCGTTTTCACGTCCCTCCTTGATGCATGCGGTCTTCACACTTTTTCACATGCTGACTCCCGGTTCGGATATCCCACCTTCTGAATCCGGCACATGTCGCGACCTCCCATCCGCCTTCGGGACCCCACTCTGTGCCAAAACCACCTTTCTGAGACCGTCCCCTTCCCGTCCCTTCGTCGAGGGTCTCTCGTTCAGTATCCTTGGCAGCTGCAACCATGGGTACGATTGCTTTTCATAGCAGCAATTGGACGTGGGCACCCACTCCCATCGCCGACCGCAGCCTTCGTTGCAGATGTTGCGTCGCGCGGGGTTCAACGAGGCAGCTGAACTCTATCCGCGCTGACAAGCGTGAGTGCTCTGCGCTCCCAGGCTGGAACAGGACGTCAGTCCGTTCCTTGATTCCGGCCATTTTGCGGGCGGGTCCGATCTAACACCGGTTGTGGACACCGTCTGATTTCCGTACCCTCTTACTTCCCTGGAAACCTGACAAATTCGCGATGGCTGCTGGCGTGCCCGCGGAAATTCTGAACCATCCATTGGTTCTTTCTTCGCAACGGTGAGCTTGCCGCTCAGTGTTTGTTGCAGAAGTGCATTGTTGATCCTTGGTCTTAGAGCGCTCGCGCCGCTCGATCCGCACACGTCGTACTTCTGCTGCTTTACTTGCTTCTCTCCGTGGAGGAACTCACACGAGCCGGTATGTGTCCTCACCTGACGTTGCCCGAATCAATCCGAAGCTGTTCCGTGAGAGTTCTCCGACAATTTGTGGAGTTCCATGGGGCAGCGCAATGGCAAGCTCAACGACGACTCATGCGTAATTTCAGGGCTTCCCGTCTTCGAACAGTCTCGGCTCTGAGCGTGGCTGAAAACTATCGTATCAAATGAAGCATGACAGTTAATGTCCGGTGTGTGCTTGTGTGGGTGCATTCACGACGATCCTTTGCCAGTTTCAAGTCCGAGTCTCTTACCGCGGGAGAAATTGTCAAATTGATGTGGACCCACAAACTTCCCTTTAACCCTGACGGCAGGGATTATTCTTGAGCCGATGTGCTGAATGGACTGCACGGCTCGAATACATTCCATCCCCCGGCTGCACGTTGTTCTGAGACACGGAAGCAATAGCAGCGACACGCGGTTAGTCTTGCGAATGGAGCATCATGATTTTTGTCTTATCCCTCGCTTCTCCCTCATCGCTATTTTGTTGAAGCCGTTGTTGGGCGCCAGGGAGCCCGCCCTCATTCGCCTCGCTCGGGGATCAGGCGGCCATGGGAATGTCTCGTTGAAATACAAGGTTGTGAGGTAATGGCATCACGGTGCCATTCCTGTGTCATTCGACCGGCTAGCACGGTCACGTACAAAGTTTTTTTTTACCCAAAGCCTATCCCAACTTTCTCCAGAACCCACGCCGTTACGCTGACTGCACGTCGTCTGCACCCCCGCTTCTGTCCGGTTTAGGTGTACTGAGCTCAGGCGGCACAGCCTGTGCCTCGTGTTTGTCGTGCGGCCGGAACAGCATAAGGCGGGCATGGTTTTAGGACTTTTGGAGTCTCTGCCCTCCCTTCCCTCACCATCGCACACGATCGTTTCTCCATCATCGAACTCTGGAGCACACACTCCGCGCATGGGCCCTATGGCTCTTGCGACATCCTCAATCAGAAACCTCGCACCCGAGACGCTGCAAGAAATCATCGCGTTCACGCCGCCGGCATCACACCTAGCGCTGTCTCGCGTATCAAAACTGCTATATGCACTCTGCCTGCGCTCAATATACTGCAATATCGAGCTCCGCGCCCCAGCGAGCGTCGTCAAGTGCTGTCGTACTCTTGCCAACAACGCCGTGATTGCCTCCGCGGTGCGGAGCTTCGTGGTGTCTTATACGTCGGTCATTTCTTCGTCGATGGGTCACTGCATGCTGAGTTACCTAGCAGCCCCCCGCGTCGCCGACATGTTCATCCTTCTACTTGGTCCTCGGAAGGGCCTTGGCACGTCTGCGCAACGTCCATCATCTTCTTCTTCTCGTTCCTGATTCCAATTATTCCTCCGTTCTCCCGCACTGCTCCCTCCCCCGTTTACGCCACTTCGAATGTCTCCTTCCCCTCGACGGCACGATGGTCTCATTCCTAAATCACCACCTGTGCATCGTGTATTTGCAGCTTGGTGCGCAGGAGGAAATTCCCCCGCCCTCGGACGAGACTGTGACGCTTCCCCAGCTGGAGTACTTCATCGGTAACAGCTCCTGCGTCGCGCCTATACTGCACCGCGCCTCGCTCCGTGCTGCGTTCATCACGTGGGACGCGGTAGGGGAGACGACGGGGGATTCGCTTGCTGCACTGGAGCGCTCAAGCGGCGAGACGCTCAACCTTCTCAGCTGTCGGCGACCTGGCTGGAACCTCGATCTTCTCGAGCGCATCGCTCACCACGTGCCGCACATCTACGCACTTGTCCTCACGAACCTGTTCTTCGTCGACGTCGTCCTGACGCATGTACGTCGCACAGTGCCTTCTCTCCCTACCTTGCCTTCCCATATGATGACTCTGCATTGCTGATGTCCCCTCGCAAGCAGCCGACGAATCTGCAAGCCATCGGCCAGCACCTCGCGCGTTTCACCTCACTCCAGCGTCTAGAAATCACTTGTGTCAACGTTCACAAGCCTGAGGACGTTCCCGTGCCGCAAATGGACAGCGCGTTCGAGACCGCGACGGCGTGGGGTGCCCTCTGTCCCTCTCTCACAGAATGCACCCTCCCTCGTACGCCTCCGTCTCATTTTTTCCCGTCTCCTCCGCCTGACATTCTCACGCAGAGGCGAACCAAGTGCGGTGGCTCCGCGTGTGCGACGACCTATGGCTCCCGGACCTCGCGCAGACGGACAGCTCCCGCTGCGCACTCGGCGTGCGCTGGCTGTGGGGTGTCCTGCGGCGGGGCGCGTATCCCGGCTGGACGCGGGTCGTCCAGGCTGTGCGCGCACGCGGAGGTGACGCGTACAGGCGGTTAGACGCTCTACAGAGCGGGGCTCTGCAGCGCGAGTACGATGAAACGGACGAGGATGCTGCTGGTGTCGTGGGTATTCATCTCGGCGGCGCGGGCTGGTGCGTTTGATGCGATTGGATGGATGTGGAAAGGCATGGATGTTTTATTCTTCTGTTATAAGACGTTCCTTCGCTTCGCTACGGCCAGCAGACATTAACACTGCAGGATCTCCATCTTAGTTGTGGCATGAGTACTTGATGTGAGTTTGAAGGAAATGAGCTCTGTGGTATTTAAACCGTATTTCGATAGCGTCTAGACACGACCTGGACTTCGAAAACGGTTCAATCGAGCCACGATACCCTTGTTTCGAGGTATAAACTGAAGGCGGATGCAGCGGATCAATCGATCAATGATGAGTTACTAGCCGCAGCTACGGCATCGCCGCGGCAAACTTGGACGGTGATAGTGGATCAACAAGGACTGACTGGAGAACCGATCCGTGAAATTACTGCCGTTTATAAACCGTTTTCGACGACGACAGGACGTCCTCGTCTTCAGACAGTGACGTTTCCCGGGACAGTTTCAACCTTATGAACTTGGAGCAGAGCTCTAAAGCTCGAGTGATACGAAACACCATATCGGTGTAAGTAACCGCTGAATGCGTCTGCATTTGAGACACTTCTACATAGATACAAGACGAAGAGAGCAAGAACGAACGTAGGTAGGTGGTAGCTACCAAGTAGCATTTTTACATGTATAGTCCATGCGAAAAAGAGTTCTCTACAGTCCAAAAAAGAGTCCACGTGACGTACCCCACCCCAATCGATATCACTCACACTTGAGCACCCTCTTCGCCCGCGATATTAATCAACCGCCTCCCTTGCTCCACCTTGCCCGGATCCCTCCGCACCGGCCCGTGAGGACTTTGACCTCTCCCCGGAGGGTGCGGAGGAGCGATTTCCGGCGCGACGGCGATGCGCCGGGGGTTGAATTTGTAGTCGCGGGAGAGGAAGGGGACGACGGCGCTGAAGATGGGGAAGACGACGAATCGAGCGACGCCCCCGCGTGCGTGGGTCATCGATCACGGCTTCCCCGCCCCGGACGACATCAACGCTCCCGCCACGCGCGTGAAAAGCGGAAGGAGGGGCTGCGGCTTTCCCGCGGCGTAGAGATGCGAACCTCGACAACAACTTTGGACTTTGGGGCTCGGCGGCGGCGGTGGGGATGCGATTGACAAGAGAGGGGTGGAGAGAAGGGGCGAGGACTTGTCCTCGCTGCTGGTGTTCGTGGCTGGTTCAGACGCAGGTGGGGATTGGGATGGAGACTGAGATGCGGCGGCGACGGCATCCACGGGAAGTTGGGAGTCAGCAAGCGGACCTGGAGATGCCGTTTCGGCCGCTTCCGCCTGCGCATCCTCGCCGTGATGGCCCTCTTGACCCACCTGCGGCACCTCTTCCCCGGCGTTGGCACATCAGCAACATTCGACACGGCACCCGGCGAACCGGGCTCCTCGAGCCTCGTTTCAGTCGGCTCCGCCGGCGCATCCTCGCCGTGATGGACCTTTTGTTCCGCTTGCGGCACCTCTTCCCTCGGCTTCGGCACTTCAGTCACATTCGAAGCAGCACCCGGCGAGCCGGGTTCCCCAAGCCTCAACGAGTCTGAGCCCGCATCCACGGGCGTGCTGAGCGACGCGGGGGCGACGGTGCCGTCGGTGTCGACCACCTCGTGCGGGTGCGTTGGGGGCACGTCGGCTGTGTGCGTCACGTTCAACAGAGGCAAAAAAGAAAGGAAAAAGGGGAAATGGGACGCACGGAAGTACGAAGCCACGCCGACAGGAAGATAAGTCTTCGCCGCCCAAAAAGCTGCTTGGCGCCGCGCGCTCCCACTGGTTCGTAGCAAATACGACGCTGTTGCGCGGATATCCGCCGGGCACTTGCGGACCTGGCGTAGACGGGATCGAGACCAGCGGCGGGGCTTGCGGGCGGGCAGACATGAGTGTTGAGGGAGAACAGAAGAGAGTACGCGCGCTGCTCCACTGCAGAAAAATGACGTCAGTCACGTGGGATATATTATACACTCGCGCGGTCCACGTGTACGACTCGAGCAACCGAGAACCTATGCGTATATGGCTCACATGGCCCTCGGATCGTATCCCCAAATGCAGCCCATGACATTAGTGCATGGAGGCTTCACGCCTCAGTCACGCTGCGTCAGATTTTAGCAGTAAATAATTATATATATATTAGATAAGTAGTGAACCAACTCGAGAAATCTTCCTCGATATTCTTGTTGTCCTCGCCACGGTCCGGCTCATCAGCTCAGCATGCCTCCCAAACATCGTGCCCCTCATTGAGCATTGCAGAATCCACAAGAATATTTGCGTTCGCTTGACGAACAAGGACAAAAACAATGTATATACGGCTGTACGCTGAGTTTGCGAGCTTGTTGTGGTCAATGTCAGACGTAAATTTGATGGTCAAAGAACAATTCTAGCCACTACCAGTAACCACTTGTGAAGTACTTAGTTCAGTAGCTTTGATGATCTCTTCGAATTCGCGGTCACGGGAATTGAGTAGGTCGTTCACAAAATTGAGGCCATCTTTCTGGTCGAGACGCTGAAAAAGCCCGGGCCTAGGCCCAGAGCTTTGGGGGAGCTGTTTAGTAGCCCGAATGACGTCTCCGTGTTCACAGGAAATGAGTAAGTGAGAGTGTAAATCAACGCTCATTTTTGGTGAATTTGTTGGAAAACCCCTGGCCGATGCCCGACCGTAGGCCCAGTTGAAAACCGGATCGGACTTGGGCCCGAGGCTGAGCACGACAAATCACTACTTAGACAGTAACGCGGGAATGACAGAAATGACAACAACGGTTTTGCATTGCATTGAAGTCCATGCGGATGTGTTCACGCCTGTTCACGCAGACAGGAAGCAGCATTCAGAGAATGAAGGGACGGCAAATGTCAATGATATCATTCATTAAGAGTGATATAGGTCAGTTCCGGGAACTTCTCACATGCGCACACAATCAAGGGGCAAAGTCAAGAACATGCCGTGCTCCCGGATAGTGTCGGCAGCTAATCGCCGGATCGCTACTTGCGTTCGTGTGGTCAAATTGACATGTACTTTGGAGGGTTCAAACTTCAGCCAGGCTGCAATGTCAAGAATCTTCGGTAATAGCACTTTCTGGCTATGAAACACGACATGGATGTACACGAGATTAAAAACAATGCGATCTCCCAATGCCAAGAAATCGATTCCGATGTTGCACACGAAGAAACGCAATGCCGGGTCAAGCTTTCAAGCCTGGTCGGAGATTTTTCCAGTGACAGTTCCTGGTGGATCAACGAATTGGATGCTCGGATCAACAACGACGCATCTCTGATCCGCACACAGTTGTATCGCTGAATTGGTATGCATCCCGTATCGACGCCCGGAATTCAGAGCAACGGCTCCGAATCGACACGCAGATGTATGCTGTGAGAGAGGAATGTATGCTGTGAGAGAGGAAAAGTCATAGCATGTCATAGAATGCAGCCGGCCGCACATAGCTGCAGAGCGGAACGATTTGATAGGTGATTGATTTTTGCCCACGTATACAACGGTTTGAGTCTTGTTCCCGGTACGCGTTTTGGGTTCCCCCTCTCGATACAAGTAGTTTATTATGCCACGGATCATACCACAGAAGGAAACTAATAATGAACAAAAATGGCTGAGCGCACCATGGGGCAAGGCACCATCAGTGAACTCTGTCCGGCCATCGCAGGCGGCGATCAGTGGTCATCAATAATTTCTCGTCCCTGAGTTGTCTTGAGCTTTGGTTCGCGGTGAATGCTGCGATCCGGGGGCAGTATCGAATGTATAAAAGCCACGCTGTGCCTCTACACTATTCTCCAGTCCCAAGAAACCTTCTCTCATGTCCTGGACTTCTCTGTTCGCCTCTGTCGTACTCTCGTCGCGCTTGGCAGCGTTGTAAACGGTGCGGGGATTCATAAACAACGTTTTGACGCCAGCTTACCGATCTGCATAGCGGCGGCCACGCTCCCCCTGCAAAACACCTGTGCCCCGACGGCAAAAACACGGCGACGAATCCTACCTGTTGTGCTCTGTTCCCCGTACTCGAGGACATCCAGGCAAACATGTTTGGAATATGGGGTGCGCTGACGCCGCTCACACCGCCCTGCGTGTCGCGTTCCATGACGCCATCGGTTTTTCAACCAAGAACAAAAGCTTGGGGTACAAAACGGCATCTTCTTTCCAGTTGCAAACCCTGCTGACCCAGCTCCAGTACTGGCGCAGATGGATCCATCTTCATCTTCGCGGAGAGGGAGATTGGATACGATGCTAACCTCGGTATTGCTGACGCGTTCAACCTCGAAGCGCCTTTTATTAGGGGAAGTCAAAGCGAAAAAAATGGGACCGATTCAGACTCGATTCTGGGATCGATTCAAAAGTTGATTCAGAAGTCGAGAATCGATCAGAATCGATCAATTTTGAGAATCGGTGCAGAATCGTGTTCCTGGTCCGGAGGAGGAACAGCATCAGAATCGGTCCATAATCGACTCCTGCCCTAAACTCGATTCTCTCTCCCGTCACACTCCATTGAGGTTATTTACATAATACATAGTATTTTTTACCTACATACGCGACAGCCTACTACTTACATGGGTAGAAACACCGTGGCTGGCCTTGACAAACCTCCCGACAAACCCCGGGCCACTGCAGTGGTAGAAAAAAACCCATCTGCGAAGGCAAAAGCTGCACTCAAACCAAGGAAGAAAAGCAAAAAAGGACTCGGAGATGATGACAGCAGCGAAGACAGCAATGCAGATATATTACTTACATGAGATGTCACAGAACTTGTGATTGATTCTGGCAACGCCTCAGAATCTTCAATCAAAGCTGGTGAATCGAAAGAAAGAGAAATGGATGTCAAACCGGGGTGGTCAAACCGAGACCGATTCTGTCTGATGAATCGATATCAGAATCAACATCAGAATCGGTCTCAGAATCGGTCCCATTTTTTCGCTTTGACTTCCCCTATTGAAAAGCATAACATTTCTGTTGGCGATTTGTACGAGTTTATTCGATCAACATCCTAGGCTTTTTCTGATCTCGACTGCAGCATCCAGTTCGCTGCGACAATTAGTCTCACTAAATGCCCTGGCATCCTTCAACCCCCGTTCCTGTTCGGTCGCGTGGATGCTACCGCTCCCGCTCCCGACGGCACAGTCCCCGAGCCTTTCCGTGCGTGCCCCTCACCCGCACACTGGTCTTTGAAATCTTAAAGTATTTCCAGAGAGTGCAGCGACAATTTTAGCTCGCATGGCAGACGCGGATTTAGCCCAGCGGAAGTCGTAGCGCTCCTCGCGTCGTAAGTACTTCTGTGAATACACTTTATTCTTATTGATGATTGAACCAGCCACTCCATCGCCGGCGCGGATGACATCGACCCGAACCAGATGGGCGTACCGTTCGACTCGACCCCTTCCCTTTTCGACACCCAGTTCTTCGTTGAAACCCAGCTCGTTGGCACGATCAGTTCCGGCGGAAACCAGGGTGAAGCCGAGTCCCCGATCGCCGGCGAACTCCGTTTGCAGTCAGACTCCGAGCTGGCGCGCGATCCCGCAACAGCTTGCTTCTGGCAGTCGAACGTGAAAAACCAAGCTGGTATGGCAAAGTCATTCCAGCAGGCGTTCTTCAAGATGGGGCTTCTCGGCAGAACGTGGCGAAGATGGCCGACTGTTCCGAGGTGATCCGGCTCCTCCCCGCTTGTCGGCGCAACAAGCGCAGTCGTTTTTCCCGCCCACCATTACCATCAAAGATGTCCAGCAGGCATGCCATTTGTCACCGTTCCCTAATCTCCCGACGAAACCCGGGCCGGCGGAGACGATCCCGGCGATGTGAGTTGTTGCCTAGATACTTGAACACTGGAGAACTGATGAGTCGTCATCCCATAGTGTGCAGGACCCTGCGACTGACGGTGCATGCAATGACGATGGCTCGGGTTGTTTCTTGACCGAAAAAGCGTCATGAACAGAAATTGCAAGACCTATCAAAAATAGGCCATCAACTGCTTTCTCGACCCGGACACCCGCGAATATTTTTCCTCGATTTTTGAGGCCTCAGCCAAAGTTATTTTCCCCAGTTCGATGTAATAATCCACTCCATCTAATTCTCGTCTCGGGTTTCATGTTGTCATTGATCAAGCAGTCCAAAGCTTTCACCAGAACAATGGGAGACTAGGCCTCCAAGCGGCGATACAATGGCTGCCCAATGACAGTTGCCTGACCAAGTGCAGATGACAGTCGATTATCCGCCGTGAAAAGCTGCAGTTAACAAAGCTTTCACTAAAAATGCCTGGATAGGATCCGGAGATCGGAGCAGAAATCCATCGAGCATCTGCGCTTGACAAAGTTCTAGTACAAGGGTGAAAAAATGCAATCAAGAGCATCAACCAGCTGTTGACGAAACCGAGATACAACTCGATCTGCTCCAGGGCGATCCATTATAATGGTGCATCGGACGTCGTCTCATAGCT
>QVIE01001182.1:0-11883 GCA_013387415.1 Panellus pusillus | reverse complement strand
ACACACGCCTTGATGCATTACCACTATGCGAGAGGCCAAATATGCGGTGCCTTGGTCTGACATCTCTGAACCCACTGCTGTTCTGCGGACAACCAGAGTTTTTCCGTGCACGGCGCCGAGTAACAGTGGCAAAGAATTGAACACATATGTGTATCAGTAGTTAAAGAACAATCGGACGCAAATCCAAATCAAGCCCAAGATCTCTTCTCCTTCAATATAGCCCCCAAACAGCTGTTCCGTGCGCGGCGACAAGTCACAACGGTAGCAAAGAAATTGAACACGTATGTGTATCAGTAGTTAAAGAACAAAGATGCAAATCCCAAATCAAGCCAAGATCTCTTCTCCTTCGAATATCCCCCGAAAAGTTGTTCCGTGTGCGGCGGCGAGTCACAACGGTAGCAAAGAAATTGAACACGTATGTGTATCAGTAGTTAAAGAACAAAGATGCAAATCCCAAATCAAGCCCAAGATCTCTTCTCCTTCGAATGTAGCTCCCCGTTCTAAGTGTTAACTATCCTTCTAACTCCGAGGTGTTCTGCGATTTCAGACTCTAGGCATAACCCAGTAGCTATAAAATTTCTCTGCGACCTTGTCCACCCTGGGCGTGAATAGCCGTCTCCTTGCTGGGGCAGGAATTAGACCACGAAGCTCTGCAAGGAATAGATGACTTACTCATATCCACAGGCGGAGCACCCCGAGTTCGAGGAGGGAGGAGCTCACGGGCTAGATGCGGGTTAGAGAATTTGAAGGTGCTGGGAACAATAAGACCTTACGTAGGGTGTAGAGGTGATGTGGGTTGTCAATGTATTCCAACCACTGGGCAAAGGCGATGTCATAGGCCCGGTCAGCGTGATGCGATCCGGGTGGCCGAACGGTAAAGGCCAAGATTTGGCTTGGGCTTTGTTAAGACGGTCGACAAGGAGTCTGTTGGTGTCAATGCGATCAAGCTTTCTGAAGACATGGGTGGTGCCGAGAGGTACAACTTGAATGGCCGGCACTGAAAAGGAGAGGTATTAACAAGATGGCAAGGGCATGGTCCAAGGCGGACACACCGTTGTGAAGGCTACAGCCGGTGGGAACATCTTGGCAAGCGAAAGATCCAGCAGGGCAGGTACACTGTTGGCAAGTATGAGCTGATATAAGTGAAGAGGAGGATAAGACGCACCGCCGGGACGGGATCGGCCGTATTTGCTCCAGGATTACGGATGTCGTCGTACACGTAACAGGCCTTGCACACCATAGATTTAGGGTAGAGTACGGCCGGATTGTTGTTATCCCAGCCATAGACGCCAAACCCATAAGGGGCCGGGAAGGTTGCAGCGGTCACATTGCGTATCGAAATGACCGACAACTTGCTGGTCGAGCTGCTTTTGCGTGAGCAGAATGGCCGAAGCTGGGACAAATGGCACGCCCGAAGGCCTGTCCGCCCCAACATCGAAGTATTGGGTATTAAAGCTGAGGGTAGGGCGGGATAGCACTGGGGGTGCCCGCAAGTAGGAAGAGCGACTCGGAGGCATGCTGGGCAGCAGAAAGTGAGGAAGTTGGCACTGCAGCGTCAGCCCTTTATACCTAACGGAGCGCATTGTACTCCCTCTACCATCTTGGCTCCGCTATCGTCGAAGATCCATTGTTCTTCCTACCGAAAACTGCTGAAATGGAGGGTCAACGCAGTCTCAGAAATTTTGTTTGCGAGCGAAGCGAGCAATTCTACAGTAACACGTGAGGCAGAGGGTGAAGCCAGGCAACAAACAGGAGTAAATTGTACGAAGATTTGATGGGTCGCGCAGCGACCCATCCAAAACACGCTCCTTTCTGCAGCAATAGCTCCGTAAATTTACACAGTGTATTCAGTAGTGCTAATGTACAGTATTGCCACTTCTGAGCCCAATTGGTGCTGTATGTATTGTGTTCGAAATACTTGTGTCTTGGATTTGCCGCGCAAAACGCGGTCACGTGTAATCCGCTTGTCCCGAATCAGGGGCGTCGACCGCTCCACTTTTGTCTACCACTATGCCAGTATTCTCTAGACCAGCTCCCCCGCCTCCGCCTCGCATTCGGCTGCCTCTAGCACCACGCATGGTGCAGAATAGAATCTGCACGCAATGCGTACGAACCGTCCCGGACAATCACTATGACGATGTCCGAGATATGTGCAGGCTTTGCGTGCAGCAGGCTGCTGAGACCCAAGCTCATCGACGTGCAAGGCTCACAATACGAATCCCGAACCGTCCCCCGGCTGCTGGTAAAGACTGTGAGCTGTGCAGGGAATGGTTCCCGCTCGACATCTATCGGTCATCGGGTAACGAAAATCTGAACAGCCGATGTCGCCGCTGTCGTACTCGGGAGCGTTGTACTCGCGCCAACTGCCAAAAAATCCGGAAAAAAAAGTATTTTCAGAAGCCCGAGGGCCAACAAGGCCTGTACCGCACCTGTGCTCCTTGCCGACAAAAGGTGATGGATTCAACCCACCGACGACGCCAGAATGCGATGGCACGGGGCCTTCATTTCTGTGCTGTGGGTCAGCATAATGTAGAGCTGGCTGCATGCACCGAGGGTGGACAGGTATACAGCAGCTGTAATGACTGCAGGGCTCGTCGGCGTGCCCGCTATGCGGCGGCTGCAGAGCAGATTCATCACAATGTTGATGGAGGGGAGGATGCACTCGGCGATGACGGGATGGCGTCCAGCAACAGCCTGTGGATGAATTCGATGCCATTTTCGGAGACGGCTCGCACCTAATGAATGTGGACTTACCAGACGACTCTGCTCTTAACTCTCGAGAGGCAGCAGCCATTCAAACGATGAACGAGAAGCTTGCCGAGTTGCGCATCGGGCACTGTACGGGCTGTCGCGAGGAGGGCTTCGATGTCCGCATGAAGACCCCGAATCTTTGCACAAGATGCTCGAGTGACACATCAAACGATGTGCGTAAGTGGTCCGACGAAAACAATACGAATCCGAGTTCGTACTTCAGTATCTGCCTATTCTATTCTGCAACTTATGTCAATTTCAGGTCCTATTCCACCCGCATTACAGTACCTCACCGATATGGAGGAAATGTTGATTTCTCGGTGCAAGACTGTTATGCAAGTCCGATACACGAAGGGTCGCCAGCTTTGCTACAACGATCACATCGTTAACCTACCGCAAAATATCACGGAACTCGCAACGAAGCTTCCCCGCTTACCTGAAGATGTCGACATGGTCATAATCCGTCGCGAGAATGTTGACCTGACGCAACACGTGGACTACGTCGTGCGCCGGGACAAGGTTCGCAAGGCTCTGGAGTACAAGATTGCACATGACCACGCATATCGCGATCTACAAAGGCCCGACGAAGACGCGTTGAGTCAGCTTCCTGAAAACGGCACAGTTGTGCATCGAATACCCACCTGCCGTGAAGGACTTCAAGAGGACACCAGCCTTGGACCCGCAGGCCCGGTTCAGGCTGCTGCCACCGAGATTGATGACGACGGCGGGATTTTTGTGGGTGGCATACCGAATCTCGGGAACATTGAGCGCCCTGAGGTTGAGGAGATACGCCAGGCAGCCGGACGCGTTGCAGGACCGACGTACCAGCAAACAATTGTGAGTTCCTTTCGAACTTCTCGCCCCAGTCTCTGATTGCACTTAGATACAAGTGCCAACTGTCGATACAAACCAATAGCCGAATGGACCCCGGGGTACATGGCGGCGGCGTTTCCAACACTGTTCCCGGATGGGACGGCGGATTACTATTCACCGCGTCAGCGCAAGATTGACCTTGGCGAGTACTTCACGCACCTGTTGAAGTTCGAGGGCGGGCGATTTGCACGTCATCGTCGGTTCCCATGGTTTGCATTCAACACCCTTCAGCGCCAGAGAACACGCAGTCAGTCCAAGATATTTGTGAAACAGAATCACGACGACGGCAAACTTACCTCAGAAGAGCTGGCTGCTCTTTTACAAGAAGGAAATCAGGTCATTGCTCAGAAAATGATCAGATACGGTCAGAAGCTGCGTGGGACTCGAGCTTACTGGCATGCACGAAGAAACGAGCTCATCGATATGATTCGCGTGAAGGGGTCCCCACACTTCTTCTTCACGCTGAGTGCCGCCGATTTGCAGTGGCCTGATCTGCACACGCACATGCCTGTCGAGATCCAGATTCCCGCCGATGGTAATGCGGCTGCGCATTCCCGCCGTCAACGTCGGACTGCCTTGGAACGAAATCCTCACATTGCAGCCTCATACCTTGACCAGCGTGTCCAGATCTTCATGAAGTACTACATGGGTGCAATTTTCCCTATCAAACATTTCTGGTATCGCTACGAATGGCAAGAGCGTGGTAGCGGGCACGTACATGGTTTGTCTGGCTTAAAGATGCACCGAATCCAGACGAGATCAACTGGGACCTTTTAAAGAACGACTCGCAGCCGGTACCAGAGGACCAATACGCCAAGATGGAAGCGTTCAAAACGTTCTGGGATAAGATCGTCACGGCAATGAACCCCTTCCCACGACAAGATGAAAACTCACCTTTGGTGGGGCAACACCCGTGCTCGCGCGATCGCGCGAACCTGCAAAACACGAAGGCAGAGCTGTCAGAGCTGCTCAACTGGGTGCAGCGTCACACAAAATGCCTGCCTGGGTACTGTCAGGTGAAACGAAAGGTCCCCGGGCGAACAGAGCCGCGTTTGATCTGCCGATTCGATTACCCGATGGCTTGTGGACGTGCCGCGACGATTGGCTTTGACAGCAAAAAACGCGTGCGCTTTGAGCCACGCCGAAACGACCCTCTTTTGAACAACTACAATGCGGGAATGATGCTCGCATGGAGGGCGAACATCGACATTAAACCTGTCATGAACTCTGAGGCAGCCAGAAAGTAAGCCATTGTCGTCATCAGATCAAGATACAGGACTCACCTTAGCCAGTTACATCGCAAAGTACGCCACCAAGGCTGAACAGCAGGCGCCAGGATTCCCACAACTGCTTCAGGACGTTGTGAAGCAGATGGGTGGTAATGGAACGGCCCAAGCCGCCTGTCAGAAGATGCTTAACAAGATGCTCGGGGAAAGGACATACTCCGCACAAGAAACAGCGCACCTTCTTCTTGGGATCCCTCTCGTCCGCACCTCTGTTTCGTTTCAGACCCTCTCGCTGCACAAAGACGGTAGCATGCGACCGCTGGAAGCTGAATCAGATGGCGAAGACGAACTTGGCACGGATGAAACAGAAGACATACCTGGGGGCCGACGAGTCACCGGTGACTCATGGCTTCAGCGGTATATGCAACGGACAGATGCAATGGGCGACCTCTCGCTGCAAGAAGTCTTTGAGAAGTACTCGTGGCGGAAGGAGTGGCGCAAACGTCGGCACGCCGATGTTGTGGTACGAGTCTTTCCCAGGTTTTCTCCCAATCCGGAAGGGGAGCAGTACGACGAATACTGTCGCACCAAAGTCTTACTGCATCACCCGTTCCGACTACTGAATCAGCTGCGAGGTGACGAAGGTGGGAAGTCATGGCCGGAACTTTTAGCTGAATGCCGCACCAGCAATCATGCACATCCCAAGGACAGCTTGAGATGCTGGGATGAGGAGAATCGGCCACAGGAGGAAGAGGACGACGACGAAGAAACGGACCCGGATGTCGAAAGGATGACAGAAGAAGACTGGCAGCTATTCGCACGCGATCATCCCAATGCGGCTATCCCGTCTTTTGACGCGTCCGACCTCGGAACTCGGCCTCTCGACGCGGCGTGGGATGTGAATGCAGCTCGAACGCGTTGGAACGACGTGGATAAGATGGCTGGCTATCTCGATGAGTGCCGGCGTGAAGCAGGCGCTGCTCTGAACAATCAGCCGCCACCAGTCGACATCAACTCGCTTGCAGATGAACAGCGCACAATCTTCGATGAATACATTGCCGCGTTTACGCGAATTCTTGCGGGTGAAGTTGTGCCCTCTGTTCTTTTCAACATCGACGGCACCGCTGGTTGCGGTAAGACCTATCTCATTCACACAATCTGCCAGGAACTGCGCGCCATGGCAACTGCACAGAGCCGTCCAGATCCTGTTCGTGTTCTTGCGCCTTCTGGCGTGGCTGCCTTCAATATCCGTGGCCGCACCGCACATTCAGCTCTTGGTCTTCCCGTCAATTCCAACTTTGTACCTCTGACCGGAACGCGCCTGGCAACCCTTCAAGAACAGTTTCGAGGCGTCCACTTCATCATCATTGATGAAAAATCCATGCTTGGCCTGAGAATTCTGGCACAGATCGACTCTAGACTACGTCAGATTCGTCCTGAAAGTGCCCATCTGCCTTTCGGAGGATTCCATCTTGCATTAGTAGGGGATTTTGCTCAACTACCACCGGTCGGCGATCGTGCACTCTACTGCCCACCTTCGACAATTGTTTCTGACAACGGGTCGCTTAGCCGCGATGGACACCGGCTATACCAGATGTTCAGCACCAGCTACAGGCTTCGTGTTGTCCATCGGCAACAAGGAGAGTCACCGGAGCAGCAACAATTCCGTGCACTGCTCGAACACGCGTCAAGGGGAGGTCTCAGTGTTGAGGAGTGGCAGCGGCTCCAGACTCGTCTTCTCTCCTCTCTTTCGGACACAGAAAGGACATCATTCAATGATGCCATCTGTCTTTACACCACTCGTGAAGACGTCCATTCACTCAACATGAAAGAAATCCAGGCTCTAAATGAGCCATGTGCACGTCTGATAGCTCGACATGACGGTGGAGCTGCAGCGAAAAAAGTTTCGGCCGATGACGCCGGTGGCTTAGCGCCGGAGTTTGTACTTTCACGCCACGCAAAAGTCATGATTACTCGTAATTTGTGGCAAGAACATGGTGAGAGAAAGTCACATTTAAAAGACTGGCAACTAATGGATTCACAGGCCTGGTGAATGCAACTTTGGGTGTTGTTGAAGACGTTCTGTGGCCTGAAGGTGCAACCTCCACCTCGGAACTGCCGCTGGCGGTCTTGGTTTCCTGCAAAGATTACACCGGCCCCACCCTGTGGCGGACTGAAGCTAGGCCTGGCTTCCCTGAAGGCATACCCATTGTTCCCGTTCCTCCCGTCAAATCTCTGTTCGACGTCGGCGATAAACATCTCAGTCGAACCCAGGTTCCGCTCCGTTTGTCATGGGCTGTCACCGTCCACAAGTCCCAGGGCTTAACATTGCCGAAAATCAAGCTTGGCTTGGGTAAACGCGAATTTGCCGTTGGTCTCACATTCGTTGGGCTGTCAAGGGTCAAGGCTTTTTCAGACATTGCACTGGACGGCTCTTCTGACTATTCA
This sequence comes from Panellus pusillus, assembly GCA_013387415.1. NCBI lineage: Eukaryota > Fungi > Basidiomycota > Agaricomycetes > Agaricales > Mycenaceae > Panellus > Panellus pusillus. The sequence goes on along the minus strand of QVIE01001182.1, from coordinate 4,585 downwards.
CGAGTCAAAAATCTCGGCGGAAAAAATTTGCAACATAGATTAGACGACTTTGCACGTAGATACTCAAATAGTAGAATTTGACTTGTGCAAATAGAGGCGGTCTGCGAAGCGAGCACCCGGCGCGAACCGCGGATCCATATTTAAGTCACGCCCCTGTTGTTGTGCCAGCCATTGTCCGAGGGATCCCCTGGGCTCACACGTTCGCATATGTGTTGTGTAAGATCTGCAAGGCGAAGTGAATGGGCTGATAGAACAAACTAAGTAAAGCAGTCACTAAATGGGCGGCGTACTATCAAGGCGGGAGCCAGAGTCCCTGGTGTGAGCCGTCGAGGCTCCCGCCTCAATTAGCACACGCCCCAGAAGTGCTGTTGTGGGGAACTTACTCACAACGGTCCGCCAAGATAATTCGTAAATCGGTAGAAAAGAAAATAGCGGTGGGAGTTCAGGTACCGGAAATTGTACGTAGAATGTGATGAAATTGGAAACCCTGCTCTTTGGTGGGAGTTGGGTGCTGGGAGTTGTGCGCTGAACATGAAGAAATATAAGGGCGCATGCCAAGGTAACTTGTAAATTGGTAGGAAAGACGTAAGGAACCCTGCTCTGTGGTGAGAGTTTAGGCACCGGGGGTCTTATGTAGAATGTGAAGAAACTAGCAACCCTGCTCTTTGGTGGGAGTTGGGTGCTGGGAGTTGTACGTTGAACATGAAGAGATATAAGGGCGCATGCCAAGATAGTTCGTGAGATGGTAGAAAAGACGTTAGGAACCCTGCTCTTTGGTGAGAGTTTAGGCACCGGAAGTCGTACGTAGAATGTGAAGAAACCAGGAGCCCTGCTCTTTGGTAGGAGTTTAGGCACCGGAAGTCGTACATAGAATGTGAAGAAATTAGAAACCCTGCTCTGTGGTGCGAGTTAGGTGCTGGAATTGTATATAGCAACCTTTCAAGTGGGTAATGTAGCGCAACACTTCGAAGAAGACGGCCCGCATTAAATGCCCTCATCTTCTATGCCCTCGTCCCACGACAGCCCAGTCTCCTCGCTTCGGTGATTATCTGCCCTTTCAACTGCCGATATCACATAATAAAGCTCCTCGTCGTTGTCCTCAACCTCCTCCTCCTCTTCAAAGTCCTCCTCCTCTGCGGAGTCCTCTGCCCCAGGCTCTACACCATCACCCCAAGCTGCAGTAACGGCGGCAATCTCACAGTTAACAATCTCCTCATCCGTCGGCCCCCACTCGCTGTCTTTTTCTTCTAATGGAATGCGGTCCAGCGACCGCCTCCACAAAACGCAGAGCTGCAGAAGCTCCTTGCGGCGCAGCTCCATCTGGTAGCGAAGAGCATCTAACCAATAATTAGAGCCAAATTCCCACAGAATCAAACAAAAATATTATCTCACCATCTTCAGCAGAGTCTACCCCCAGGTCAACAGTCTCCCACTCAGTCTTGAACCACACACGAAGGTGGGTGTGCTCTCTCACCAACCGTGCAGCCTCCTCTTTACACCGATCCATCATAAGCATCGCCCGAATGCCCAACCGTACTTTATCATCGCTCAGCCACAACGGAGGCGCAGACTCAGACTCGTCCAGCCCCAGGTCCTGCCAAATAACGTCGTCGATGTCCAGCTGATACAAACCTTTGGTCGGCACTTCTAAGGGAGCTACTGCATGGCGGGGTGCCTTCTTTGCCGCAATGAGAGCCTCGATTGTGCCGCACAACTTGTTGTATGTCTGGGCCAAGCGGTTGATGCCAGGTTCGCGCCGCTTGATAGCAGCACCTGCATGTTCGTTGCGCTGACTTTCTGCGCCAGTTAGCCGATTGGTATTGACGCCCCAGCTAGACCGAAACCTACCGCTACGACTTCGGCGCACTGAGCGCTCAATGGGATCTAGTTCAAACTTACGGTCACGCAGCTTGGCGCGAAGTCGTTCCTTGACGGCTCTGGCGTTCATTCGGGCAGTGTAGTAATCTGAGTGCTTGAGCTTCCCAAGGACGGTTGTGTCGTCCACCCCAAGAGTGCGCCTGAGCTGGGCCGTCTTCGCGGTTGCTGCTTTCCAGGCCTTGCGTGCGTCTTCGATATGCATCTCTGCGTATAATAACGCCTCTGCCGTGGCATCTGGATTTGTCAATGTCTCTTCAAGGTGCGTCACCCTGTCAAACAACTGGTTGGTTTTGTTGCTAGACTCAATGATGCGGTCCACCGCCTGTTGCGCAGCGGTTTTGGATTGAGCTAAAATACAGACCAGTCAATATGCCAACGGGTGAAAGCAGAGCTCATACACTTCAAAGGTTGGGTCTGTACCCGCACCTGATCTGCCCACTGGGCCCGCAGCACTGTCATCTCTACGCCACAGGCGCTGAGTTCAGCCATCGCCTCCCGTTTCTTGGTTTCGCAGTGTTGCGTACGGCGGAGAATCCAGGAGGCAAGTCGTCCCTGGCTCATTTTGTCCATGTGCTCGATTTGGCTGTCAATTGTGTAAAGACGAAGATGGTACTGTTTCAATCTGTCAGTGTCTTGCGGTCAAGAAGAACATAGAACATACTCCGGCCACACGCAGGTATGCGATGAGCTTGCTGATAGAGTGCCAGAACCGCTCGCAGCCCTCTCCATTGGAGTGGCCGAACCCACAACATTTCATGGGATGGTATATCAACTGGCACGGCCAACGGTGACCAAACGCATGGAAGACGGAGACGGCAAAGGTCATCCGATCCATGTATCGCTCCATGAACTTGTATTTACAGCATGAGCGGTGGAGTTGGCATGCGATATCGTACAAAACGCCGACTCGGATGTTTGCGGGAAGGTGTTGGAACAGCGTTTCTAGGAGCACCAACACGTAATACTGCTTTTCTCCTGCTGTCCGCATGTTGACAAGCCAGAGGACTCGGTCGTGTCGACACATGAGGCCCATAACGCCAGTATCTTCGAAGAATTTGGTACTAGCCTTTTCACGCTTCTCGTCCGCAGCAGTAAAAGACTCACGGCATTCATCAAGAACGCTGCGGGGGACACGAAGGTCGCGGTGCTCGTGGCAGTCCTCCTCTTCCACTCGTGCACGCTTGGAAGTGTCTCGAACGGGACGTACGTCTTCCACATAGGCACCCATTTGATCAGCGGTGTGCTCCGGAACGAACACACTGTGAGGGTGGGTGCGAGGGGGTCACGCATGCCCCGGCGCCTCCGCTTCTGGGTGAAGCAAGCATCGGCACATACATGGATGTCGACCTCTGCCGTGGGGTCATGAACAAGACCGCCAAAGCAGGCTGGGCACCGCCGGATGAGATAGTCAGAGGGACGAGAGCGAGAAGGTGGGTCAGGGAAAGGATTGGGGTGGGCTTCAGCTGTCTTGCCTTCTTTTCCTCGTTGCTTGCGCTTCTTCGGCCCAGATGGCGGCGGTGGCACAGGGCGAGGAGTGGTGGGCGTCACAGGTTCTGGGCCTGATGATCCCGGCTGCAACGGAGTAGACGGGGCAGGTGCCAGTGAGGAAGGCATGGGAGGCTGCTCTCCTGGTGGCACAATGCTGGGACCTATGACGGATTCCGAACTACATCGAGCACCCTCGAGCACAGCTCGAGCAAATCGAACCTGTCGATCTATACAATCTGACAGGAACTCGTCACTCGGAAATCATTGGAGAAAAATCCACATTGCAAAGACTCCACATACCTCTTCTCAGAGACATCGGCTCGCGTCGTGGATGCAATGAGGTCGTCCATAAGGATTTTCGACGTTGAGAGTGACAGCTCAGGTGGCATCCGGGCTGACCTGTTCACTTGAGAATCTCTGCCTAAAGATCCTCGCGTGAGTCGGTCAGCCCGGATGTCACCCGGGCTGTAGCGGCGGCACTTGGCGATGGACTCGGAAGTCTTGATGGAAGTCCTCTGTGTCGCGGACGACGGACACGACGTTGACCCATGGGGGTGGTGGTGGTCAGAAAGAAAGAGTGCGGCGTGTGACATCGTCATGTGTTGTTACTCTTGGCGGACACAGACAATGACAAAGTTGATAAGCATGCTGCACAATAACCTGGACCAATCATCCGAGGACGCGTGATGTGACTTGTCACTATTTTGTCTTTCCGTCTCGACCACCACGACCACTGCGACCAACGCGCCGTCGTGCTCCTACAACCTGTCTCCAAGCCTTCTTGGGCTCTCCCATGAGTCCCATCTACTTCAGGACACTTTGCCCGGGTGTCCTGGAGTGAAGTGGAGAGCCTGAGAAGCCACTCTGATTGCCACTCGAAGACTTCAATGGACTCTTACAGCGGCGGCAAGAAACATTCGTGCGATCGAGCAGCTTGAGTCATTACTCTCATGCACACGGTATATATCTGCTTCTCCGATTTTTGGATTTCACGGCACTGATGAGAATCCATGAGATTGACAAGTATCGACTCTCGAGCAGCTCGATCCGTGGGCGGGGGATAAATTGCTAGCATCGGGTCGTTTGATCGAGCCATTGATCGAGCTGCTCGAGAGGCAGGGCGGCGACGATGGCTCGATCGGCTCGAGCCAGTAGCATATGCATGTAATACACTGTAAATGTGTAGATTGAAAATATAGGGTGAGCTCGAGACGGGCTC
>QVIE01001185.1:0-13505 GCA_013387415.1 Panellus pusillus | reverse complement strand
TCGATGAACCCGTATGTACCGCTAAATCTATGCTTCTTGTGTCTCTGATGTAGGAAAAATAGTCTCACGATCCGAAAAAATGCAGCCCTCGCTGCAGGCTTTTTTGGCGCGTGACGCGCCCGTGTTCCTGACGGCGCTTGGGCGCTGCTGCTGGAGGCGCAAGCCGATGTCGCTGGCGTCCCACGTACGTTTGTTGAAGAGAAGAAAGAAGAGATGCGCCGCGCGCGTGAGGGCGACACTCGCGCCATCGACGAGCGCGATCGGCGTGCGCGGCTCGATGAGCTGCAGGATGGCCGAGGACGCGAACGCGGACGGGGCGGCGGCCGTGGTCGTGGCAGAGATTTTGATGACGATCGCGATGGGAGAGGCGGCGGCCGAGGTTTCGGCGGGCCACCGCGTGAGCGTGATTCTGGCTGGGGCAGCAAAGGCGGTGGGGTATTTTTCTCGCTTTTCAGTCCAGGTTACAGGTTTATTTTTTATTTTTTCTCTCTAGCCACCTCGCCGTCCTCTCCTTCTTTCTCCCGTTCTGGATCTCCTAGTCGGCGATATTGCTCCCCCCGCGGGACGCTCTGCCTCTCAGGATAATGACATCCATAGCTCCGCTCGCCGCCGCCTGCCCGCCGCCGCCGCTCCTCCTCTCGTTCTCGTTCTCGTAACTCCCCCGCTGTAGGCCGCCGGCGCCCGCGCTCCCGTCGTTCACGCACCCTCCCCGCGACCGCGAGCGGCGCCGCACGCGCGACAGCCGCAGCCCCGTACCCGCCGTCGCCGTCTCTTGCCCTCTGCCTCGTCCCGCAGCCGCAGCCGCAGCGCTCGCCGCCGCACGGCAAAGCACGGAGACGCAGCGCGAGTCCGCCGAGACGGCGCAGACGCAGCCCCTCGTACTCGCGCTCGCCGGGGGAGCCCCAGTCCCGAGAGGCACAGGGGAAGAAGCCGGAGCAGGAGTAGGAGCCACAGTGGTGATCGGAGGATGGATGTGGATAGCGGTCCGAGCCAGGGTGGGGAGCTGAAGATTAAGGGCCAGGCTGCGGCGGTGCGGCGGAAAAGTAAGTGGGAGGAAGAGGAAGATAGTGTGCGTCGTTCTTCTGAAAGCTTGACTGTGTACACGATGCTGACTGTCTCTACTCTCTTCAAGGCTTCGAAAGCTGAGCTCGAGAGGCGGGAGAACGAGCTGAAGGGAAGGCGTCGAGGAACAAGGTGATGAGGACGCGCAAGACGAGCAATGCATGATGATGGAGCGGACGGCTCTTACTTAGTATCTTTTCTTTCAGCCCTTTCAACGACACTGAGAGTTTTCCTCGGCAGTTACCAACGCAACCCTTGCTCACAATGAATATAGTTGCTACTCGTAGACTGGAATTGAGCCCCGAAAGTATATATTTTCAAGTTTTATACGAGTGAAGAATGTCCGGCGCCCGTCATGGCCAGCCGGGCAATCCATTTGACCAGTTCTCCCATTTGACCAGACACGACCACGCGCGTGGAACGCGCCCACGGTTGTGACACCACCGGCAGCCGCAAATCTTTCCTTTACGTCTGTCTCGCAGGATTTGTTGTACACTCGCTCTCGCTCCTTGCACGACCGGCTGTCTTTGATACCAATTACGATGTTTTTCAGCACCTTGACTGCACGAGTGAGAATTGTAACGCGATGCTTTCCACCGATGCGTTCTCCGGTCCCTACGCTGCGATTCAAGACACAGCACGAGTTCAAGATGACATGCACTTCAATATTCAATTTCCATCTGTCCTGCAACCCCTAGTTCGATATGTATGGAACCATTGGTACAAAGCTTCATTTTCAAGGCACATCTGGGGTGGCGCAGTCTGCTGCCGCCGCCGCGGGAGGGATGTACAGCGTATACAGCGTATACGTCGTCTGCGCGGCCGTGAGGGGCTACTGGGGCTGCTGCTGCGCAGGGTGCCGCGGGGGCGGGAGGGGCGGATGCTGCGGGTGGTGCCACGTGCTGATGCTCCCCGCCCCTAGAAGACTTACCGCCGGCAGCAGATGCGCGCCTCGGTACCTTTTCACCTCTCACTGTGCTCACACTATTGAATTCCCATCCTTGCGGCTTGCCTACCTACCAACGGGTCTCCGTGTCCGACCTCGGACCTTTTCTCCCTCGTCTTTGATGTGCGTACACGACTTTTCTTTGTATCTATTTCGTCTACTTTTCTCGTAAGTTGAGCCCATGCTCAGTGCTGACCACTTCTTCTCTCAGCAGGCTTAGACACTCCGCACCCGCATCCGCCACCGCCAGCCCCGTCACACACACCGAGTCCTGGCAGTCTGTCGCCCGATGCATCCTTGCCCTCCACCAGCGCGAGTCCTCCGCAAGAGCCGCCGCCTATAGCTATGCGGGGTACAAAGCGCCGGCACCCGACCCGGTCTGATAGTCGCCCGTCTCGGTGCTTTCTGTGGCTGCGGAGTTGATCACGCCAGTACGCCAGTCCTGGGGCGGCAATGCAAGGATTGGGACTGGGGCAATACGCGCAAGCCCCACCCCTGGCGAGTGCAGCGAGCTCGAGCTCACTTGCAGCGGAGGCGTATGCCGCCAGCCTGTATCGGAGCGTCTGAACACAGTAGCGCAGCCGCGCACAACGGCTGTCGGCTACCAGCCAGGGCAACCGGATATCTATCCCACGGTGAGGAAGCTCACTCCAGGCGGGGGGCATGGTGCATGATGGGTATGGGCAACAACAACCACAGCAGTGCAGGGGCCGGATCCGTACTCGTGGCATTCTTTGCCATGGAGGTCTTGCCTGGGGCCGGAGACTAGGACTGGATACGCGGGGCGGCAGCAAGGACAGCAGATGTTGGTATCGCATCATTCGCGACCCCATTCACATCCACATCCTTCTAGTAAGGGCGGTGCGTCGGTGATCACACAGGGAAAGATTGCACCCACTGGCATGGCTGAATTTATCTCCACTTGCTTGCCACTTGCAGATGCTTATACAAGGTGTACTCTACAAAGACAGCCAGTGGTCAATACCGCATACGTACGAGGAGTGCGCTTCTCCTCGTACGTATGCGGTATTGACCGCCGGCTGTACATACATAGAAAACATAACTACAAAGTACTAGGTGGGCGATGTTTCGACACTTCATCAATTTCCTGCAAGTTTTCAGTCAGTGTTCGTGAAGACTGTGCAGTGGCCCTTACGGTTACAGTTGTGAGTGACGTCTTGGGTCTTGAGACTTGGTTGTATATGTGCGTTCTTTCTCTGTATATGATAGTTAGTCTCTGTTGGGGAGGATACCCAGAGCACACCACCAATGCCATAGTTTACGCCTCGAGCTGCAAAAAAAAACTGTGTCGGTCGGAATAGAATCCCCAACACAGGAGTGTTGCCACCCATGATGGGCCTACGTAGAAGGTCTCTAACGTAGACCTCTCGAGTTTTTAAAGACATCTCTGTCCTCGATTTTTAAAGACGTCTCCGTCCCCAATTTTTAAAGACGTCTCCGTCCCAGTACCAGGAGGGCGTCAAGGCTCAGGCACGCCAGCCTTCTTTGCCGATCCCTGCTGGACTGCTTGCCCACACAGAGGTGTGCCGCAGCATAGACATGCATGCGTATCCCTACAGGCTGACGGCTAACATCCGTACGCCTGGAACGACTGGAACAACATGGTGAATGGCCAGCCTGAGAAAGTGTGAGCACAACGACCGTGAAGAACACGTACCTGAACCACTGAAGGCAGATGGCACGCAGGAACACGGTCGCTGCAGTTCGACCGTGTCTCTGCGTGTCAAGTGCACGACGTGGCAGTTGAGACCACCAAGTGACCCGTCAATCCATTCATGGCAAGGTGGCTCGGCCTGATTGGAAGCACACCACGGCAAACGGAACTGTTCCAAGGCATAGTCCAGGACATGACAGCAGAAAGCAAGAAGGAATGATGCTGTACAGTTGTGACATTGAGCTTTTTATCCATGATCATCTGATTCATTGATTCCCTCGACGTCCGTGACAAAAGAAAGGGCATGTCAAAAGCTCGAACTAGTACAAGAAGGGAAGCGGAGCGGGTAGCGAGCAAGGAACTTGACAAGAGACACAGGGACAGGGAGTGACTCGGAGTAAGAAGACACTATGTATCGACAATCGTTTATGCTAGCGGGAGTGAACATTTGCAAGATCTGTTCAAGGAACGGGCAAACGAGGAAAGGGAGCCGGAACAGAACAAATGAGCGAATGCGCTGTTGATCAGTCGGTCGGGAGGCACCCAGCCTCTAGCCACGCGCCACACTGGCTGCAGACTCAAACCGCTACAAACGCTGAGATACGCCCAGTCCTTGCGGAGGGGAAGGGCGAGCTCAGGCGGCGCGGACGGAGGCGTGCCACGTGCGTACGCGAGGGAGCGGCTGCGCCACATGCGGGGTATGCTCGGCCTCATATTGCGGGCGGGCATAAGCGGAGGCGTGGGGCTGGTGCGTGCCAGTCGGGTGCAGGCATCCACTTGTCCTCGGCCTCAGCCGCAGCCGCAGCCGCAGCCGCACGCACCAGCGTGAGCCCGTGCCCCCACTACCGCCGCCGCATTGCTTCCCATTGAGATGCGGCAGGGTGTCCAACGCCGACAGCGACATCGGCAGCGGCAAGGCGCCGCACGAGCGATGCACGATGCACGCGTCATCCTTCGCAAACGGGTCTTGTACGCCGCCCCCGGAACCGAGGTAGACTCTGTCGTCAGAGGAGAAGCTGAGGTCGACGCGACGCTGAGGATGGGCCACGGTCTGCGGGCGCTGAAGGTGCTGCACTCGCTCGGAGGCGGAGGCGTCGAAGGTGGAGACGGTGGGGGGGGCGGGGGGAGGGCGTGCGAGTGCAGAGAGGTGGATGAGAGGCTGCTGCAGCCGGAGGTAGACGCAATCTGTTGCTGCTGCGGAGAAGAGAAGCCCAAGGACAGAAGGCGTGTGTGCTCGTATTGGAGCGCGAGGGGGAGATACGGCGCGAAGAAAGGTCTCGTCGTCGTCATGTCATGAACGATTGTGGCAGGGGTGAGATGCGTGGATAGTGTTGCTAGCCTTGTGTCTGAAGCGCATTAGGCACGGCCGCTTGATGACCAAGGATGCAGCGCGCTTTGTCAACTTTGCGAGCATGTGCCGCGCATGGCGCCGGCTGTGGAGTGCTGCTGCCGCTGAGCATGCGCGCGGAGATTGAAAGTTTTTTTGCGCTCGAGAGACGGGGTCACGGGTCCCACCCGCGCTGAAGAACAGCGGCGGGTTCGTGCGGACGGCCGCAATCACGATCCGTTCCGCAAAGACGTCAGCGCGCATGGCCTTGCTGTTGTTCCCGGCCGCGAGCCGGTCGCGTATGTCGCCGAGCAAAGGGAGTCGGCAGGGAGCTCGAACTGCTTCATTGAGTCGAAGAGTCTCGATTGGACTGATCCGGGCGTGGCGAGCATGACGCGGATGTTGAATGGCTTGCATTCCATCCAGAGGACTTCTGTGATGGCGCGGACGGCGGCTTTGGTTCTGTCGTAGACGCCGCCCCACGGCGTCGCGCTGGATAATGCCGGTGAAAGGGAGTCCAGACCGAGGATGATGGGACGTACTGATAGCCCAAAACGGAGCCCACATTCACGATGGTGCCGCTCCTGCGCTTGGCCCTGAGCGGAACAACAGCTGAGCAAAGTCGGACAATCGAGATAACATTGGTGGCGTAGAGGTCTTTGGCGGTAGCAGAAGCGAATTCGACAGAATTCGACAAAGGTCCTGTGCGATGGTATGAAGCCAGTTATCGTACTGAAGTCGGCCGAACGCACCAGGACCAAAGATTCCGGCGTTGTTGATGAATAGATCTATCTGGCCCGACTGCGCGATAACAGTCTCCACGACTGAGGCTACCTGAGAGTCGTCCCGAACGTCAAGTGCGAGCCTCTTGATATTGGGATGTGTGAGGCCCTCGGCCTTCTGTAGATGCAGTCGAACGAGACGTGGCGACCCCTACTCCCACACAACAACAACGGACGCCATCTCGCCAGCAGGAGGCGCGTAATGCTGCAGCGCCGCAGCCGTTGCAGCGTGGCATGAGCGAACCACCCACCTTTCCTGCTCGTCCTCGTCCCTCTCGCAGACGTCTCGGCAGCTTCATAACTCCAAACGTGCGGCGACTGCTTCACCGCCGGCTGCGTCCTCGTCCGCGTCGAAGAAGCCGCGCGCCGCATCAACGACCAGAGCTAGACCAAAGCCCAAGCCCACTCCCGCGGCGAACGACAAAGACCGGCGTAGCTCAGCGTAGTATCCCTCTCCGGCGGGCGACGACGAAGACATGGCGGACGCCATTGCTTTCTTGGACACAGCCCATCGCGCCGCCCACTGGGCGTTGGGACGACGTGCGTTTTATTCAAATGTTCTTTCATATGTCCTCGCTGACGGCACTCAGGTTGTTCTACCTGTTGTTGCGAGGAAGAAGGGGCTCGATGGGCTATACAAACAGGCTGATGGGAGCCCAAAGCCGAAGAAGGTGGAGGAGCCTGTAGCACCGGTTCGTCTTCCCTCTATACGAGGCCAGCTTCCTTGGCTGACCAGTACAGGCGCCTGGCACGTTCGGGTGGGACCACTCAAAATACCGGCCCCCACGTGAGGGCGATATTCAGATGGACGATTCGGACGGCCTGTGGAAAGGATCGCGGAGGGCGAGGACGAAGGCGGGATGTTGGGCAATCCGCTGTACCCATCGACGGAGCACGAGCGGCAACCTGTTGGTCCCCAATCAAAAGCCCCATTTTCTGCAAGGCCGGAGATGCCGCCCAGTCCGACACCGTTTGCAGAGTATCGCAACAACCCGGACACGAATGTAATCAACATCGATCTCGAGGCAGCCAAGCTGAAGTATGGGGCCACCCCGCAGCCTCCGCCGGAAGACGATGGGGGCGCCGGGTGCTGCAAATGTGTTGTTATGTGATCTGGTTTCTCTGGGTTCCATTTTACTATCTGCCCTAGTTTTTTTTGCTGCCAAGTTTGATTTATTGGCTTGCATCGACGCTCATTACGAACCCTTTCGACATCATTATACATATCGCACATTCGTTTCGTTTCTTTCCCTATATATACATCATCGTCTCATCTGTATCATAGGTAACTCTATCGCCCCGCATTTAATGAGTTTTCACACTTGGGCAGCTGTCGGAGACCGTGTATTCTCTGTACGCGGATAAGAGGTTATCAGGATCCACTCGGACTTCGTTGGTGGTGTACTTGACGCTGACAGCGTACGCTCCTGACGCGACGTCTACCTGCGTTTTGTTCGCCAATTCGCTGAGGACCGTGCCGTCCTTTGACCAGGTGACGGTGTAGCTCTCGTCGAGCTCTGCGATAGCCGTGACGCGGAATTGCGCGAGGGGCACGAGCTGAAGAGTGAGGATGGCGTTTGAGGGGCCGCATGATTCCTCGATGGTGTCTATGAGGTCGACGTCGCGCAGGAGCTTGAGCCACAGGCCCTCGAGACAGGCTTTGCAGAAGTTGGGCGTCGTGACGATGCGCATGAGACAGTCCTCGTTAGTCGGGCGGTACGTTGTCACGTTGTTGATCGAGTACCTAGAGGGATTGGTTTCATGCGGGGTCTTCGAAGCGACAAACGTACGTTGGGTAGAGGGAGTAATGGCCCGGTGTTGATACGAACTCGCTCTCATCGCCGAATTCAAGGATCTCGGCGTTGCACATCTGAGCGGCGGGCTCCCGAGCGCCGTTAAGAAGCGTGAAGGTGAGGGTGTGGAGTCCGCCGCTGAGACCTCCATCGCGATAGACGTCGTAATGCCAGCGGTCGAGCCCGATGTTGTAGCGTGGCTCCCAATCGAGGTCGATGCCGTCGAGGTCCACCTTGAGGTCGGTTTTTGCGGGAAGCCCCGACACGGAAAAGCGGACAAGATGGCGCGCGAAGGCGCCGGAGGATTCAAAGGTGACGGACCACGGCGTCGTTGTGTTGAGTAGGGTCCAAGCGTAGTCTTGCATCGGCATCACGGAGCGCTCGATGCGTACGTTAGTGGGGTCAGTGAGCCATTGCTTCCATGGAACGGGTTCGGAGACGTTGTCGTAAGCGTTAGGCCCAAAGTAAGCGTAGCCACCGTCGTATTCTAGCGAAAGTTCATTAATGGCTTGCGTACGTCCAGTGTTTTTTTACCTTCGCCAACTTTAATGATAGAATGGCCGAGCTCGTGCCGCAAGATAAGAGCGCCATTCGCAAGAGAAGGTGTGATCACTCTGTTGAGGAGTGATGAATGAGTGGGTTTGTGTAGAGGAACCTCATTACGTGAATCGTCCTCCAAGGCCTCGAAGGAGAATAGATAGTTTTCCCTAGCTGAAGAACAAGAGCAGAGGTGCACACCTCCATAGAGCGGATCGTTTCCTGTGAAATGGTTTCTCAATACACCGAAGATGTGAGTGATTTCGAGAAAGAACCTAGTAGGATCGGATAGTCGCACTGGTCACCGAGGGATGAACATGCAGCCCCAGCTACCTCGAGCTTTGCGTAGTAAACACCTCGAAGCTCTGTGCGTCACGATACAGTCCAAACGGCGTGCTTTTGATGAAACAATAGGCTGGCTCTTGGTTATCGAAACTGAATGATCTCACTCTTTGGGCTTCCCGCTGACCCCGACGCCGCTCTGACGCGTTTTTAGCATTCGACGCTGCCTGCACGTGCCCGCCCGCTATCATCCTGCGTGCATCATTCATTAGACAAGTACTGTAAAGGGGGAATGGGATAGCACCTTGAGCAAGCCAATGGCAGCTCAAAGCTCCACGGCACCGACTGCACGACGATATTCCCCTCCTTGACGCTGCGCTCCTTCAACTTGGTGACGGCCCCGGCGACGAGGGCGTCGATGACCACGTTGTTCCAGCGTGCGTGCACGATCGCTACGCCAGCGGCGCGCCGTTGGGACTGGCGACTCGGGGAGGCCATTGATGGTGTGGGACATGATGATGAGTGCGTGATCACGGAGATATGTATTATCTATATGGGCTGTAGGGTACAGGACTATACGCGTAAGTACAAGTTGGTGTGTAGTTTCATTTCAGAATCAGGTCAGCCCTTGCAGCTGCTCGAACTTCTTCCTCGCCATCCGGACGTTCAACTTCACCGCAGCCGTTTCTAGATGCGCCCACACCAAATCAGCAAACCAGCAAAGTCTCCTCGCCCGCGACAACGCAAAATAAAACGAGAACTCACCGACCGTCGGGTCATGCACGATAACCAGAATATACGTATTCCTTGTCAGCTAATCCAGCACCGCAGAGTAGCTCCATCTCCAGCGCGTGGAACTCCTCGCGGACGCGCGAGCACGGAGCACGAGCGCTTGAACGCCTTGATGAGCTCCGAGGTGCGTTCGTACCTCGTCGGCTCGAGCTCCTCGCTCGTCGACGCGGCGGCGGAGGAAGAGGACGCAGGCGGGGTGTGGTGGCGATGACGAGGAAGGTGGTGCGCTCGAAGAGGATGACCTCCGTTGCGCTGCACGCTTCGGCGGAGATGGTGAGGTGCTTGGAGAGCACGGCCGCGTTTGGGATGAGGGTGTGCACTATGCTCGACCATGCCTGCGTGTAGGCTGTTATCTGGGTTATTTTCAATTCAGAACGAGACTCACCCTGTACAGACTCTCGTCGTAGACACTTGTGGGCGCCGAACACGGTAAAGTGCGTCGGTGTCGCCCTCGGAGCTTGCCCCTTCTCGCTCTGCTCCTGCAGCTCCTCTTCTTCCGCTCAAATCTCGCCTCCCTCTCCCTCGCCAGATCCATCTTATGCACCAACAAGAAAACAGCCGCCTCGGGACTATACTGTCTCAGCCCCGGAAAATGAGCAGACTCCGCCCACTCCGCTCATGCCTGCCCGCCCACCCATCTTATCCCCACGCATATCCAGCGTGCCCAATGCTCCGGTTCATCATTCTTGAAAATGCCGAAACAGGCGCCCACCGTGAGCACACGTTGCACGCAAGCGAGAACGCGTCGTCGATCGAAGACCCGCGGTAGTGAATCTCTGAAACGTCAACGTCTTCGCGCGGCTTGGGCTTCAGAAACTGCCTGGCCCCGTGCGCGAGCTTCCGTTTCTGCGCCACCGTCGACGGTGCCGCTCCGGGCCGTGTCCGTTCTCGTGGGCGCTGCTTTTACTCGATCCTTGCCCCTTGCCCCTTCCCCCTTGTCCTTCTGCGCCCGGTGTCAATGTCCGTGGCTGCAATGATCGGGTCCGCCGCGCGGGCTACCGAGCAGACTCCTGCACTGCGTCAGAGGGTCAACTTTAGTGGGATTTGATTTCGGGCAAAGGAATCCTTAGCTCACCGTGAAATCATGAAATATATGCTTGAAGGCACGCTAGCGATCGGCGGTGCGGCGTGGCGGCGGGACGCACATACAACGCTCTAGGCGGACCGGCAAGCATCTAAGGAAATGGGATTGAGTGGGGATGTGATGCTAGGGAAAGAACGAAGCGACTGACCAAGCAGGCGGGCGGGCGCAAGTCACAATACACCTAGAAAAAGATATGTCAGTGAGGTTCGAGACTGGGTACACTGGACTACTCGCTGGTTATGTGCGTCAGATCCGGGTATCGATTCTTGACGCATCCAGCGAGTAGCCCGTGTGCAAAAAGAGAAGTTACCTAAATGAGATGGGCACATCGTCCGGGTGAATGTGTTGGCGGCGGCGGGATGTAGAGGGGGTGGAGTGAGCGGCGGGCGGGGGAGCAGCATGGAAGGGGTTGAGGTCTTGCTCCCCGCCTCAGGCCTCAGGTACCAGTCCTAGATAAGTTTGGCATGCGCCATGCGCAGGCTGTTTTCACGAATGAGTGCTTTTTTCGAGATTCAAAGCGTGGCAGACCGAAGCCATCTGGATAGACTGGTCAGAGCCAGAGAGAAGGGATGGAGTGAATGGAAGGGGAATGGTAGAAATGTGCTACCTGCTGCCTGCTCTGTAGTGGGAGTTAGGCAGCAGGCGCGTGAAGGAAGGAAATTGAAGATACCCCGGAAACTTCGCTCTTTGGTGGGAGTTGGGTACCAGGAATCGGAAGAGAGTAGAGTACAAATGAGAGCTTGAGGGAAGACGCACCAGGAAGACCGCCCAGATGGCGGCTCGCTGGCAAGTTGTTTCCATGATTGATGTTTGTGGTCACGCAAAAATCATGCTGAACGCGTGAACGCGTTGGGTCATGTGAATAAATACATCTGCCTGGGTTCGAACATGTTCGAACCTGTGCCCTCTCGCAAATCGAACCGTATCGATCTCGTCTACCGTAAACGGTATTCGCAGTCGGACATGATGATCTCGTCGGAAAAGCCAAGACAAGGGCAAGAAAGCCCCCGCAGCCTCAAGGCCTCAAGGCCTCACCCTCTAGTTCCCTGGAACTTTTTGTGCAGTCATGTCGACAGTGCTGCCCCCCGCGCGACACGCCTATCCGTGTAGAGTGCGCTGACTCACTGCCCCCATCGCCCATCAAAACGCAGTGTCAAACTTCGACGCGACGCATTCGCCCGAACTACCGGCCCCCACTCTAATGTCGTTGAAGGAGTGGACCACGCGCACGTGGAAGCAGCGCGAGACGGAGAGATTCGTACCTGCTGGCCATTATCCTCTCTTCCAGCCACGACGCCTACCGCTGTGCCACCTCTTGAAGCTCCTTCTCCTAATCCGCCGGCAACAATATCGTCCCAGCAGAATACTACCCCGCCTCGCTCGAGGTGTCCCATCGCCCGAGAGCGAGTGCTACCTTTATAATATTGGCACGAAAACAGCGATCTGGACAATAGGTGCGCTCCGTGCGCGAGGTCGAGGACCGGTTTCAATACGAGACATCATTACCCGTACGTGTTTGCTCAACGACGAGCCGTTCACGGACGAGTTCAAGCGGTGCGTTTTGTTTTCCTCTTCGCGCAGTGCAGACGCTCATTAAATGTTGTAAAGGCAAGTGTCTGCCGTCGCCCGGAGTTGAAGCGGCACATGTTGCGGTAGTTGACGCTGCCGCCGTAGATGACGTTTCGGCCACGAGCTGGTCACGCCCCTTCTTGGCGAGCTCTTCGTTGATTCAGTCATGCTGCACCCAGTTCTCGCGCGGAACCTAGCCGTACGAGACGGGGCCAGAGGTGCGCACCCCTCACGTGTGCATGTCATCCCCGCTGACCGACCTCTACAAGCTTCTTCTTCAAGCACCCGCTAGTCCAGAACTACCGCTGGTCCTGGCGCATCGAGCCCGACGTGCACTTTTCATTGCGGCATCAACTTTGACCCGTTCCTCTTCATCATGCAGGATCGGAACAAGGTCTACGGCTGCGTCCCTTTCTCTTATATATATCACTAGCGAGCAACGCGCTAACGCGCGCTGGCCGCCAGGTTGAACGATCACTATGTACGAAATTCGACAGACTGTACCGACGCTTTGCGGACACATCAAGGGCACGTCTCCCCCTCCCTCCCTCTCCATCTACTCGGATGCTGACAAACAAGCGGCACACCCCTCTATTCACGACAGCACGCCTTCCGTTATCTGGCTGCTGTTCATGACCCGGCTATCCGTTTGATCCCCATCACTCGATCTGGAATTTACTAGTGCTTCGCTGCAGCTTGCTATATGTACATCCAGCCGACCTCGCGCTACTCAATGCCGCGCCATCGACCGCGGTCGCCGACCTCTCGCCGCTTGCCCTCGGTCGCGCAGGTAACGACCGTTGGCGTTCTTCCGTATCGAGCCGCGAGCGGCTGGACTGTGGCAGCATCAGTCAGGTGTGCAGCTGTCGCTGGCTCTATTGTGCTGGTGTATGGCGGTAGCAGCAGGAGGCGGTAGCAGGCCATTTCAGGCGTCACAAGCGCACTCATTCGTTGCCTGAGCTCAACGCCGCCGCCGAGCGCCTCCCCGCCGCGGGATCCCCCGTCGTCCTACTGCATCTGCTGCATCTGCGTCTCCCCGTGTCCTCGCCGACGCCGCCGCCAAGGCAAAAGCAGTGCAGATCCAGTAAGGGGAGGGCGTACATTGACGGACCGGGGCCCATCAGAGTGGCCTGCGGGGTGTTGATGTTGGCTGGCTGTTGAGAGTGCGGATGCGTTGCGCCTGGACCGCGACCGGCGGGAGGCAGGGTAAGCAGCGTAGGATCGGGTAAAACCGCCGACTCTGCCGCTGCTGGTGCCGCTACCCGCTGCCGCCACTATATCCATCGCCACTCCCAGACGATGGAAGCAGCGGTGCCGCCCCCATTAGCCGGCTTCGCCCGTGCGCTCGTCAGCTGCCCCCTCCAGCCCGAGGTCCCTAAACGGCGTCCCCCCAGTACACCACACCACGCCAACACCATTCAATCCCCATTACGCAACTTCACGCTGAAAGACGCACGCTTTAACACCAATGTCGAAACCCTCCGCAAGCCAAACGGCACACTGCGCACCTTCGGCACAGCAACACCAGGTCCCGGTCCCCCTCTCCCTCCCCTCGTCGCACCCGCACCCGCTGCTCTGTCACTAAACTCATTCCGAGCCCGAAGATTGCAAACTCGAACGAGGCGCTTCGCGGATTTTTCCGGTGCGCACGGTTGC
>QVIE01000407.1:0-11310 GCA_013387415.1 Panellus pusillus | reverse complement strand
AGAAATCCAGGACTCACGGCAGACACAAGTACGTCGCTTAGTATCAATTAGCCGGAGCAGACTCATCGGAAGTCAGACATGAGAGTAAACGATCCGTAGACTACTATATTACGGATGAAAATCTGTGGCCTCCCGCGAATCCGGATTATACACTGGCAGGGCTTGAGTAAGCTTAAGATTGAAGCGGCGATAAGGATTCACAAACGATTTTGCCCTTCTCCTGGCACCTGGCTGCCTTCCTGCCGTCACGTTTCTCGGTGGGTCAGCTTACGCTGACGCTATAAGTATCTGCTTCCGTGCATTGTGTCTGCCCACCACCCATTGCCCGTACGAGCAGCCTTCCTCTTTCTTTTAACGACCAACTTCAAGTCGGCAGCATGCGAAACAGCGAGCGCACATACGTAGACCTGCTTTTTAGAGCGTCCAAGAAGTACGCGAGTTGGGACCCAGAGGTACATACTTAAACACTTGCCATTTGTCTCCCGCATGTACTCCTTCGCTAACGGGTCTTAACTCTGAGATGGTAGTGAAAAGTCGGCGATTGGGGGCGGATCACGAAGGGAGGCGTCGTCTTCTGTGCTTCTGGCGTCGCAAGAACGGGACATTTTTGAAGGAGGGAACATCTACACTGACGCCGATGAGAAGGCTAAAAAGTATGGGATTCCGGAACCCACTGGATTTGACGACGGCCGAGAGTCAGAAGGAGAGACATGGATCGTGTCAAAGAACGCAGAACAGTTGGATGCGAGCGTATCTGTGGGCGGGTGAGCCATTCTGCATAACAGGTGGATAGTGAACTGAATGATTGAAGATGCCCAGAATATCCCCCACCTTAGCACAATGCAAAGTCAAGGGCGTGTTTAAATTCACCTCTGGCCGTGGAGCAATTCTCGTGATGGAGGATGACACCATGTCCTTCATCGATCCACCGGGCGCACTGCGCAGGCTCCTGCAGGAGCCGTCTATGCATGGTTTCGTTGTAGTATCCGAAGTCCACAGCTGCGCTTCATACGCGCGGTTGCTCACCGCTAACGCAAGCAGCACCGTCGCCCTGGGACTCAAAGTAGAGCCACCGGTTTCCGGTGTAGCCGAGGCACACGCGAAGGCCACGTGGGTGCGCAACGGCAGCTCGGGGAACTTCAAATCCCAGATCAACAAGAAGGGCGAGAGAAGGTATTATCCGCTGTTCCGGCTGGTATCGCTCACAGAGAAGGCGACGTCCACGGGTCTCCGGTCCAGTGAAGAGGAGTGGGTGGTTTCTCCGCTTCCAGACGCGGAGCCTCCTTGGTCACTCGAAGAGGAGTTCACGTAGATTATTGACTCGAAGTAGACCGTTCCTTCGGATTATGCTGCACGAACTTGGTCTGCCAGCGGGCATGCACACACCCTTCGATCAGGTTACCTGTATGGAACTTTCCTTGTAGTTTTTTTTCCCTTTTGCCATCCTATGAGGGACAATCAGTATCACAACGGTGAGCAGGGTGTTTGAACTATCTGAATTTAATTTTAAGCGACATGGTCCACAATCATCTCCCGTCCATTGGGGCGGACAGACCGTCTCCCAGAATCTCGACTCAGAGGTTTCCGCATATCTGAATTCGAATTGAGTGACAACATGACTTCATATACGACGAAGGCTCACCAAAGGCATCTTCCTCGTCCCTCCCGCGATTCCCCACCCCTAAGCTCCCGTAATAGTGCCGTATTCTGCGCCAAACGCTGTACCCCATGCCTTCGTACATGTCTATAGCCACATCGTTGTTGCATCGGACAAACAGATCGACGAAAAAAGCGCGGTAGACCTCCTCGGACACAAATTCCAGGAGGGCGGTCATTCTGCGCGCTAGAGAAAGACGACGGTACTCCGGGGCGACTGTCAGCGCCGTGACATGACCGTGCCAGTCGGTATTGTTTCCTTCCGCGTTTCCGAGAACTGCCAGAAAGATACAGAGAGATAAGTCAGCGGCGGCGCACTATTAATCAGTTTATAAGGTGACGCACTGTATCCCATGAGGCGTCCACTAGGAGCAGCTTGGACATAACAAAGATCCGGCCAGGTTGAAAGGTAGTTGAGGTAGAATCCGAGCCCATACTAGAAATACCTCAGCCACCATCGAGCACGCGGCGCGAGCCAGCGCACCGTTTCCGTCCACACGTCCAGGTTGCTACAGAAACGAAAGAATAAGCAAAGTGAGGAGGGGCAGAAGTAAAGTTTGCCACATGTTATTGAACTTGAACATGTCTGCGGCGCGGAAAGGTCTGAGGACGGACATGCTGGCTTCAGAAAAAAGTCGGGTCTAATCGGAGATGCGGCAAACGTTTACGTGTTACGATCATTCCCCTTTCGGCATTTCTGTTTCCCTTTTCGGCGAAGGGCGGTGACGGTGCACACTGCAACGCACCTAAGTCGCGTTATTGTTTGGGAGCCGTAGATTCGAGACATAGCATGCTCTGTACAGCATGTACATGTGAGTCATTCATGTTGCTGGTCAAGGACAGCCTGTGAGTTGTAGACATTGGATATGAAACAGTTCCCCTTTTGATTCCTTCATGCGATCCAGCTTGCCAATGCATGAGCGTAGACTCGCACCACCGGCGGCCACTAGTAAGTATAGAGCTAGCACTGCAAACGCGCTACTGTCGCAATTCACCTGCGATGACGCACGGATCGCGCCCTATCGACGCTTGTCTTTCGGACCATTCCGTGCGGTTGAACTGATGAGAAACGTTGACCATCGGAAAATGTGTTTGGCCAGAGCTGAGGCTGCTCGGATGTCGGAATACTCGAACTGTCTGGCGAAGTGGAACTTTCTGGCATGGATTCGATGAAAACAGAGCACCGACGGTTGGGCAGATAGCAATAGCCATTTCGATCGGCAACTTCGAGCAGGCAGGGCGAGTGACCAGATCGTTCTGTCTCAGAGATGGCGTGCCGAGAGCAACCGGGCAAGTTTGAGATGAGACTGAAGTTCAAGGATCGTTTGTGAGTCAGTCGGATATATAGTCCAGCCACGGCCACTACTGTCAACTCGACAGTCTCGACTCAACTGACGAATCACGATTGTCTGTATTGAGCGACTGCCAGGGCCCAGTGGTGGACTTTTGTGGGAATACCCCTAAAGACAGATGCAAATAATCCTTGAAGCCTTGATTAGCTTGAACAAGAGACCATGGGAGACGCCTGCTGCGACTCCGAGTTCAAGTGTTGAGGTAAGTATGAGTCATGACGGTAACGTTGACACGCTGTCACGATATTGTTTGGCAAGGCAACTGGAACAAAACGTTCGGCTGCCTCGGCCGATACCTCTTCGTCGTATACCTGGAGCCCAGACGTTCAAGTACATATGTGGGCCGATCGCCGGGCGATGAATTCCTCTCCCCATCTCTCATCAAGGTATTGGGAGTCATCTCCAGTCTAAAGGACCGCGGAGCGCTCACGCGGCCAATACGAATGATAGTACGCCAGGACGTATGCCAGGATCACTCTGACCCAGCTCAACATCTCGCCAGTACATGCTATTCCCACCCTGCTTGCCGATTTTCCTTTGACTTGTAACGCAACTGTATAGCGTTCCAGAATTGAAACCGAGTCCAATCCGAATGGTACATGATTCAATGCCGCGAGTTATCTTATTCCCCGCGTGCGGTCTTGTGGTGAACCGATCTGGGCCAGCAACGTGTAACTCGGTCTTGCTCTGGCACTGGCGACGCAACCCCGTAGCATTGCGGCATCTGATCTCGCTCAACATTGTAATCACCAGCGTCGCCATTTCTGTCACCGACTCATGCCTCATCAACGTCTATACTCTCGATTCTGCAGCCAGTTCCGGCATTCAAAGAAATGCTGCTGTAAGCAGCGCCCTCTGTGTACCAGATTAAGAAAGTTCTGGAAACATTGGCTATCGACTCCCGACGGCCCGTGCTCAACCTCCTATGGAAGCTAAGCAGCCGGGATGCAGCCGATGACTTGAGTCTTGAACAAAAATCGCTGGACATCGACAAGCTACTTCCTTCCTCCCTTCTCTCTGAGTCCACGGTGGACCCAATTATCTCCATTGGCAAGCGCCGACGCTTACCACTAGGCCAGTCAGCTTCAATTACGAGGGCCCCGAGCATGCCCGTACGCCTGCCCACTTTGGTTACTTTGGACTTGTGCAGGTGTGCAACCGAGGTATGAATCGTCTCATAATTGAATTTGGGATTCTAATCATCATAGAAACCCGTATCGGATACGATAGTCGCGGGTGCTTCACCTCGTGAAGTTAACAATGTGCGTCACTCACATTCCCCATTGTCTAGCTACTAGCTGCCTTTGACTTCAATAGAATGCTGGTTGCAGACTTGACTGTCTTCATGATATCCTTGGCCTCGGAACCTGCTCGGGACAGTCTTTCGCGAGAAGAGTGACGAGGATCGTAGAATATACGTCTTCTGCGCTTGTTCTGCGCAAACGGTCCGATACGTAGATTTGCGAACCAGCAACGGGCTCCCAGCAGACTTCGACGTTCAGGGCCACCCTGGAGGGCATGATCGGGTCACCGCCTTCTCTAGGGCTTTTCCAGGTACTCTTATAATTACTTGGTTGGCTGCCTCCTTGCTCCGGAGACTTACCTTCAGTGTACGCAGATGGCTGCACATGTGCTCTATGCCACTTGATTCGGATGTCCGCGTGTACCCCGTCCACCGGTCTCCTTTTGCGTGCGACCCTTGCACGCCGAACGGCTTTGGAGCGTCGAGGCCACACTACCCCTGAACGTACTGTAAATCCCGGCGGCTGTGGCACTTCCCTATCCAGGGCCGCCCACTCAGGCTCAGTGGCACTCACTCCGAGGGAGCATGGTATCTCCTAAATCAATATTCAGCTTGCTGGACGTACTCACGAGGGATTGGTGTCCCTGCGACCACAAAAGTCTCACACACGCCACACTTCGCGTGCAACTCTCTCCGTCACCTTGGCGGCGTCTCGATGCGCAGCGCGCAGATTTCGCTCGCCCAGTCCCAGCCTGAGTGCTGTGAATCGAACGTTTGAGACGCACTACCCCGGGTCCGTAATCTATCAGGCCTACTAGCGCTAGAACCTTCCTCGAATAAAAAACACGTAACATTTTACCATCGCAACTAACTTCGTCGACGAGCTTGGAGTCTTGCATGAATTCGCACTTGCACATAGGATTCCAGTC
The DNA here is from genome assembly GCA_013387415.1 of Panellus pusillus. NCBI lineage: Eukaryota > Fungi > Basidiomycota > Agaricomycetes > Agaricales > Mycenaceae > Panellus > Panellus pusillus. The sequence continues at coordinate 6,130 of QVIE01000407.1, read as the reverse complement.
CTCTGGTGAGGTCGGCGTCTAGTGAAACTGAGTGAGTCCGAACCAGATGATGCATGTCCCAGCGACGTTTCACCGGTGCTGCATTACTTACTATACCGGCGCTATACCGCGCGTTAATTACAGAAGTCTGACCTCCGCACCGTTGATGCCCGCCGGCACGCAGAACCGCCGTCGCGCAGAGCGTTAACCGAAGAGACTGGGGAGATCGCTTCCACCCAACGTAGTGAACTTCTTGAGTCAATCCGCCAACCGGGCCCGAACAGAATTGAAGCACTCTGTTTGCTAACTCAGAGACTAAACGCCTCTAAATTTGTGAACTCGATTCGAGAATTTCATTTGTTCATTCATGCAGTGATTCCAGATGCCTTCTGCGAGTACAAGTAAGCTAGGTAAATAGATATTCGTATTGAGTTAGTGATTTTAACGAGATGCAAATAAGGTACGTGAAAGGCAAGTAGATGGATGGATGGATTGCGCTACCAGGTATGCGAGTAGAGTGGGTTCTGCACGGTCAAACTGATACTTAGATAGCGAAAGCAAGAAGATTGATTGAAGTGACGATACTAATGCGATGGATTGCGACGATGAAAATATGATGAGCGATGAGTAATGGGAGGGAGCCGTGCACTACGTCTCCCCGCAATAAATCTTTTCCGGGGCTGTCAGAGCGCGGGCCAGCGGCGAGAATGCGGCGCGGTGTTATATGCATACAAGATGGGATGAGGTTGAGGCAAGGCGGCGCCTACGTGAAAACGTGTAGCGGGAACGGCCGCCGGGCGCCCCGGTGCGGTCTCGGGACGGGAAACGTATGGAGGAGATTGTCGATCGCCGAACCCGCGTCTGCGGACCGCTTCGTCGGAGCAGCAGGCCGCAAGTCGATGTCCATCGGCAGTGCCGGTGTATGCGGAGACAAACTCATGTCGCTCCCGCTCGAGGGTGAAGAGGCGCGGGAAAGAGCAAGGTCGGGAATGACAGGGATAGGACGAGCATAGGGTTTCGTGGCGATACGGGACTGTGGAGACGACCGGTGATGACGTCGAGATGCAGCTGCCGCGGCCACGCGCATGAGACCCTCATGATGCGCGAGCACGTCGGCCTCCTTGATGCCTAGTTCCCAGTCCAGCACCATGAGAAAATTCCGCTCGATCCGCCCGACATCGTGCCTGCCGAATACGTTGGTACATAAGGCCCAATGAACGTTCTTGAGCGTGCTGTCGTTACTGTATTTGGCAGCACAGATGAGTGCGCCGAGAAAGATCCGTTCTAGGGCCCACTGCTCGACAGCGATGCAGAGATGCGGCCGTGCGCGTGCGACATAGACGAGGGCAACGAGGAGAGTGGGGTAGTGACTTCCGCGCGCTCGAGCACTGTGGAGATAAAAGAAGAAAATTTCTCGATAACAGGGGAACGATATTGCGCTCTGCCCGCGAAGAAGGCCGCCCCATGGCAAAGTCGAGAGTCTCAGAGACACAGTCGACGACATACTCTGCAATGCGAGTGAGACGTTTGAAAAGCGAATGGAAAGTGGGAACACACCCACGACGCCCTTCGTTAACCTCACATCGACAAGCTGCAGGATTTCTGGAGAATGCCTCGATGGGTCAATGAGAGAGGCTCCGTGCACAGGGGATCTGCGACTGCTGGCTGCTGGGCTCCAGGATGTGTACGACGACGAGCTAGAGGCACTGGAAGCTGGCGACGACGACAGATAGGGCATGTCCGAGTATGATGGGGCGCCTGTGTGGCATTTCTGTCCCGGGAATTTATACGCTGCGTGCTTGGACAATGGCCCGGGATCAAAGTCCGAGTGCGTCTGAGATCGGAATCGGCAACACCGCCACTTGCCCTTCCACTTTTGTATTTCGAGCCGGCTCATGACTCGACTCGATTTGGTACCTGCCCGCGGCAACGCCGCCAATCCTCGCTAATCGCTGTGTTGTATCTGTCCTCTTCCCTCTGCCTTGTTCTTGCCACAGTGCTTGCTTGTACCAGTATTCGGACCTGCGGCGCCACTCATTCGTATTCCATTTCTGGAGCCGCTTCGCTATGACCTCAGGAGTCAGTCGATTGCACGGCGGAATAGTTCGCAGCTGGTCATTTGTCCGTCATCACCTGCCAGATTTGCCCCCACATCGCAGAAATCATTGCTTACGACTTTTTCCGAGATGCCGTTCCTGAGCGGTTCTGTTTATCTTTCCCCCGTCTTACCAGGCAGGTCCTAACCCATATTCACCCGAAATGGCGGCGCCGGCGACTAGCTTCTTTCCCGTCCCCGCCGTCGTCGCGTGGTTTTACTCAGCGCCCGTGCCCGTGCGCGTGCGCGTATCACGCTTCCAGCTCATTCCGGCCTTTGGATGCGTAGTCGTCGGAGACCCCGCTGCAGCAGTCCGACCAGCTGATTGGATCAGGTTCGGCCGAAGGCACAAGTGGTCATAGGTGGTCATTTGTGCTTATTGCGGGTACGAGCGGCGACCCACAGTGATCGGCGTATACTGCTTCTGTTCAGACGGGACACCATCCATTGCAACGCAACGAAACCTACAAAAGGGGACTCACCTTCTCCTCGGGTCGAACTCACAATGCCTTCTCTCCCGATGTTCTGTTCTTTCTGGATTCTGCGTTAATAGGGAAGTAAGTTGTCTTGCGGTTACCACGCCCCAATAGGCGAGGTCGCCTTATTATATAAGCAAATGCACGTGCACAAGGCGCGTGGTAGTGGATTGTGGCTCCCAGTGCATTCCTTAGAAGTTTGGACGTGTTTTCTATAATCAATGGTGCACCAATGCAACCCAATGTAAGGTTGTAATCTTTTACCCCAGAAACTGTCGAAGGAAGGAATTACTGCTTGTCTACTGTACGGTCACTCGTTTATCACGTGTGATAACAATCAATTGTGTCCGCCGAGGCGTTGATCGAGATTCATAACCACTAGGCCACCGAGCACATCCAAATCAATCTATGAGAGCCTGGATGTGTTCTCTATTATTGTGAATCGGAAGAACACGTCGATACACGTAGAAAAAGTGTGAAATTAGAGTGTTAATTGGTCGTGCTTGTCTAACACATGACACCACATGACTGATCTTATGTAATAAGCCATGCCTACGGCAATCGGGTCGCGCTTAGCAACAGACCCTCTTAGTGGAGGTTACGGAGCGTCGAGGGTCTCTGTCAGAGAGACTAGGAAGTAAGTGCTACTGAATCCGAATCTTTCCGAAGTGATCAATCATCGCGAGATATGGCAATATCTCCCCAGATTGTGCCTCTCGAAAATTCCGTCGGCTGCATTCGAACCATTCATCGCGTCTCTGCAATTCGAAGCAAACCACCATCAGATCGCGTATGTGTGTCTCTCCACCTCCTCGAGTAATACTGTCATAATTCAAGCATTCATTTCTTCAGCGTGCAGCGCGTCTCTGCAACTCGAAGCAAGCCACCATCACTGATGAGCGCGTATGTGTCCTCCCTTGAGTAATAATGTCATTATTAAATCATTCATTTCTTCAACGTGCAGCGCGTCTCTACGACTCAAAGCAAACCACCCTCACTGTTAATCGCGTATGCGTGTCCCTCCGAGTAATAATGACATTATTCAATCATTCACTTCCTCAATGTGCAGCGCGTCTCTACAACTCAAGCAAACCAACCTCACTCATGATCGCGTATGTGTGTCCCTCCACTTCAATGTCATTTTTAGTCACTCATTTCTCCAACGTGCAGCGCGTCTCTACAACTCAAAGTAAACCATCCTCACTGATGATTGTCTATGTGTGTCCCCCCACATCCTCGAGTAATACTGACATCTAATCATTCATTTCCTCTGCTTTCAGCCGCGTACGCCATCTCGCTGTCACTGTCGCTCGATAGCTGGCAATCAAATCAACAAAGAATTTCAGGTGCGGTATCTCCGCTTTCGTCGGAAATCTCCGTCGAGACTAAGCCGAACGGCCCGCTCGTAATTTTTTTCTGGGTAACCCTGCCCAGGACCGCTTAAGCGGATCTCAGATTACGGATATGCTTGTCCGCTGGCCACGCATTACATTTCAACATTTCTTGCTTTGCGGACTGCTTATATTCATTGCCTCGTATGCATTGCGCCTGCTGGCCAAGCAATCACAGAGACATCGAACGAAAAAGGACTTGACGGCAACTGAACCAAATCACCGGGTCAGCCAAATCTCTCTTGACTGCGTACGTACGCTCTGCATATTATCTCGGTGACCGACTGCAGCGATAAATGTTTGATTTAGCGCCACGTTTCGCCCTCGCAAACAGTACTGCCCTCGGGTTCCGCGGTGAAAAGCTGATCTGCTCACATCGGCCTCGTGCGAATTCGATCACCTTTCCTTGCACAATATTCATGCCCGCTCAATGCTTTAGAGACATGTCTCCGTCTATCTGTATCAAACACAGTCAACACAGTCAGATTACCTCAGACTACTCGTCGTTATGGCCCTGGTCAACAGGCAATCAAACCAAGCAAGATCTGCGGGACGATATCACCGTGTCCCCGACTTGTAAATTTCGGCACCATCGCGCGGGCTCCCACGACATATGGCCCATGGATGTAGTGTCTCCGTTTTCGGATTGACGACTGCCGCTGTCTGCATAGAAACCGAAAACTGATCATGAACTGAGGGAGCACAATTTGGGTAGACTCCTCTTCGTTTTCTGAATTTTATCTTGGTGCCTGATCTCTTTGACAGACATGACTATCAGGCAGGCAATCACGGTGCACCGCACAGTCGCCCGACGGGCGTGCCGTGCGGGTCCTTACGCCCATGGGCATGGCATGTCTGCAGATGTAGGTGCCGCTCGACTCGGGCCCATATCCATGAATAACAAATGGAAGGGACGGAGCTTGAATTTGTGCACAACCCTGGCCGGTAAGCAAGCTGCTACAATATCCACTCCGTCTCCAAACCCTGATTCTGACCACTCTAGCTGCGGAGTTCGGTGTTCCAGCTATGAATGTACGACTAATTGTCGCCTGGGCCGTAATCGTCAGCGATAACCCGGCGATATCTTGGAGATCTCATCAGTCGGGCGCATCAGCCGAGCTCAAAGGACTAATACGATCCAGCTGGCTCTACGGCGACGCTGATTGTCGTCCAAGAATCTCTGGCAGTCGAGGAACAAACTGTTCGGTGCGAACGCACCAAGTTACATAAAACTGAGAGGTGTTCGCAGTTTACTTGAGTTTGCATCCATTTCATTCTATTCAGGCGTGCACTACATATCCTGGTATGAGGCACGGATGTGACTATCTGTTGACATATCCGAGGTATGTAATGATCCTTCCAAGTTCCATCGTTGGCTACTAACCACAGACGCGCCGTGCTATGACCATATTGCAAGCGAATGGCCCGCGATGGGCCGTACCTGTCGGATGCACTTGCGTGGACGAGATCACGACTGAGTGGATGCTAACGGCGGGAAATTGAAGGCAAGCGTTTGGTTCAAACTTGATTCGAAACCTACTAGTATCAAACGATTCAAACATCTAAGTCTCTGTAAGTGGCTGCGACCTCGAAAAATGGAGTACTGTATGCCATTGACTGTCGCTCCTCTGATCATTCGGCCAGATTCGGCTCATATGCCGCGTCGGAAGTTCCTGCTGATGGAGAACGAGGGCGTGTCGTTAGAATCACTGGTATATAAGAGATCCGCTTCCATCACTCACACATCCGCTTTCTAGGTGCCTAGGCTGGAATATTCAGAGGTGGGTACCTTGAGATCACGCAATCAGAGCTTGTGACCCGACATCAGCCGAGTCAAGCCGAGCGGCGGCGGCAGTTTGTGATACTAAGTATTATTCGCCCACGGAAACTCCTCAATCTAAGCATGATCTCAGTAATTTATTGTACGCTTACGATTTACTTACTTAAGGCTCGGAAGCCAGTTTGAAAAGAAGCCGTATGTTATTGGCTCGAATCGTATTTATTCGTCCAGCCTTAGAACCAACTGACGTCGACAATTCTCGCGCCAATACCATGCTCTTGATAATTCGTTTCATTCGGTCGCTCCTCACCACTCCACGGTTCGCCCGCGCACTCATCTGTGAAGCGCCGATTACCCGCCCCCATGCGTCATACCCAAAGCGAGCGCGATCACCTCAACGTCATCATTG
>QVIE01002686.1:0-10898 GCA_013387415.1 Panellus pusillus | reverse complement strand
CGTTTGTCTTTTACGCAGTTCAGCGCGGGAGGATATTTAGACATGTTGATAATGGGTTTCGGACAGTGGAGCAGCTGAAGGACGAGGATCCGGGGAGTACGATCGGCTCATGGAACGTTCAGAATTGAGATGGGAGGAGGGCCTTGCTTTGCTAAGTACGCTAGATGACTTGTACCTGCTGCGGCACACGATTGCGAATTGTAACAAAAACAGTTTTGAAGATGAGACATGTAAAAATGTGTATAATGCTCGCAAGACTTTGCTCGTAACTCGGACTAATTCCTCAGAGGACATTATTTCATTGGACATCCTCTGAGTCTCTAGATTTCCCCGATTTAACGTCCAATGGACCGGCACCCGGCATCTGGTGAGTACCAGCATTTGTCTCCTTCTTTATGTACACCAGATGGTCGAGATCAAGATCCTCTTGGCCAAGTCAGAGTTTTACCGTCTGAAATATCAGTGGCTCTCACCACCATCATCTCCGGCTGAATCGCCAGCTGGGTCCGCGTCCGGAGTCACTTCTCGGAGTTCAGCAGGTCTGCGTGTGGATGTCGTAAGATGGTGGGTGTAGCGCCCATGTGTGTGAACGCCGCGGTAAATTTGATGAAGAGGATCCCTTTGCCATGAACAAACGCAGAAAACTGGACCCTGCACCCGGGCCTGATGTACTCGAGAGGGAGCCCACAGAGGCATTTCGACTCCAGCTGCTGCTCAATACCCCTCCGATTGCGTGCCGGGGCAATGTGCATAGCAAATCTGCATTTCGAAGTTGTTTCGAAGACACACAAGAGAGCGCCCCCAGGCAGATGCGCACAACCTCCTTTCTGCGATGAGGATTGGTCGCATTGGCTGAGCCTCTGCGACCATATCCGGCCTCACAGATCCATCGACAATCTGCTCGTTGAACAGCGTCGGTAGGGATCAAGCACTGGAAATACCCATCCGGCCAGCCGTCCCAATCCGAGAACTCCCGAGTCTCGGATTGCGTAGCGCCCCCCGCGACGAGCTCCAGCCACTGTGAGCCATGGAATCGGCCCTTGATATAGAAGAAGGGAGAGGGGGCAACAGTGAACGATCGGTCGGAATTGATCGTGATACGGCCGGAGTCCATGTTTGTATGTCTACCATTGATTCTGGTCGGGCTCTAGGTGAAAACAGAGCTCGAAAACTCGCCTATTCCCGTGATCGGCATTAGGGCAACAGGAACCCTGATTCCGCCCTTCAAGTTGTCTGAATGTACACATTAATGTCACAGATGTTTTTGGCACAAATTACGCACTATGAACATCGTAATGAGGTATGACTCTGCGGGCCGGGTGGGAATGTAAACTTGGAGGTGGGTTTCGCTTGACCATGAGCAGATAGACCAAAATGGGCGGGTAAAGGTAGAGCAAAGTGGATGTGCCCATCCAGGGTGCGAGCATCTCATAAAGCCAATGTAGGCAGAGAGGAGCGGATCCAAGTTGGACAGGCAGACAATAGCTAGCAGAAGGACATTTGTAAAGGCCATGATGAGAAATACGCCATTGGCCATTGTGGAAAGGCGATGGCAAAGAGTGCCAAGTGGTAGCGGAAAAATCGAGGTGCACAGCCCCCAGATCATTATTGAAAATGCGAAGTCTTGGCATTGGTTGGGTATAACTTGAAGTGAGTGGAAGTCACAGTCGCAGACTCGGACTCCCGGAGGTTGGGTAATCGGGATTTTGAAGTTGGGTTCAAGTCCGTAACTAGATGCCTAACGGAAATTAAAGCGGGAATTGAATGGCACGTGAGAGTCACGAACCACGGAGCGATGCAAGCTGTCACTGTCACAGTGTCAGTGTCAAAACGCGTATCACGTGGGTTACGCGTTCTTCTCCTCCCACAGTCAACAAACTGTGATCACTTTCCGCGTCAAGCACAGGAATCTCCCCGGCATTCTCGCGGACCTCGACGGAGCGGAGACAGGCTACCACGATTTATTCGGCGAGTGGGTCGTCGGACACCGTACGTGGCAGCGACTGCCAGACGAGTGGAAGCTGGGCGGGCTGGCCCAACGAGGGCTCGGGACAGGAAAGAACACATCGTGCTTCAAATCCATGGTTTGATACACATTGTCCTTTCATTTTGCACGTTCTTGATCTTCGAGCTTAGGTGGTGCCTATGATCTTTCCTCCGCTGTGGGACAGCGCCTGATCACGATCCCCCTCTCCAAACACACCGATGCCCGCGTGTTCAGTTCGCCATTCTTTCTCTTCTCTCACCCATAACTGAGCTAAATCAGACTGGATAGCGTTAGATTGTCGATCAGCTCCTGAGACGCGCTTTCCTGGTCCGCTACATGACACGGTAATCGCGTGTCTTGACGGACCCGTGGAGCCCGACGAGCATCGGACTTGAGCAAAGAATGGATTTAACCATGCAACGGGTGCCTCTCTGCAGCGGCTGCCCCAGCTCGGGAGTCACCCGTTGCATGGTTAGGTCTATTAATTGCTCAATTCGAAGATCGGTGTGCGAGCCCGACGAGCATCGGACTTGAGCAAAGAATGGATCCAACCATGCAAAGGGTCCCTCTCTGCAGCGGCTGCCCCAGCTCGGGAGTCACCCGTTGCATGGTTAGGTCTATTATTTGCTCAATTCAAAGATGGATCGTCCGAGTCGTCCCCATTAGCAACTTTTACCCCCTTGAGGATGGATACAGGAGGGTATAGGCACCAGCACCAATGTGGGGACCGGAGCTTCGAATCGTTGAAGGGTAGGAACAGGCGGCGAAGGTGGCGGCGGACCGGGCAAAATCGTCCTCAAGAGAAGATTGACCCAGGGGCAGACCTTCGGTGAGCGTCCCATTTCTCGTCGTTGTTCACGGGATAGAGCCGTTTTGTCACGCCACGGCACCGGCACCTTCACCTCGCACCCTTGTCCATCCCCTCGGCGCTCGCCCCATAGTTGGAATATGTGCTATGCGACGTGTCAGCGTTACCGCGCTAGCTGTCTTTGCTTTTTTGTTCTTGTTCTCAGATTCGTTCGAGGTCAACACCCGAACATCTCAATAATATTTGTAGGTGTTCCCGGGACCACTGCGTCGTATTAGTGTGTGTGTTTCTTCGCACTTTGGTTGATTTCTCCTTGCTCACGCATCTACAGCCCTTCCATATTTCTGTATACGTCTTTGCTCGCCTTCGGTCCGTTTTTTTTCCACTTTTTTCTCCCGCTTGCTTCTCCAGTCGTTGACATAGAGGCTGCGATTCTTGACCTCGCTCAAATCCTCATTCGGGGACTGCCAACACTGACAAAAAACAGCGACCTTGGTTCTGTCACCGGCATCGCGAACACACATCGCGAACACACTCGGATTCTGATTTCCCTACCTGTGGGCATTGGTTGCTGAGCAAACCCATTGCGAACCCTGTCCCAAATCGCAAATTCACCCCCATTCTCGAAGTTTCACAGTGGCAGCTGGGAACGATGGGGATTTCTGGGTTTTATCCTCAAATACCAGTCCCATGTTTCATCATCTCCGTTCCCGTCCTGCAGATCTTGTGGCGGATCGAAACTGTGCGATTTCCCGCTGTATATGTTGAGGAGCCAACGATCCAGCCTATTTACCTTGCTCATCGCCAAAGTAATGTTGAAACCTATACCTTTTCTCTGTCAGCCCGTGGTGGCGGCCGTTCTCAGCTTACATCGTGCCTTTTCTCGCGCTGATGATTTCTACTGGGATTAGAACTGGAAATCTCCTGTACTGTGAGTTCCCTTGGGATAGTACGCGGTGCACAACGCAAGATGGTGCCGTTTCGCAGCTCTGGCAGAGACGCGGCTTCGACTTTCCCGGCTTGACCTTGCGTTCGAGGTGGTGCGTGGGTAACACGGAACATTCACAAGTTTAACAACTTCTTCTACTGAAGGAGAATCAGGTTTCTTGTGGCTCTCATACGGGTTCTCGATGCGGCTGATCCCGGTGATATGTGGGCCGGTCATGAGCAAGGGAAAGCCAGTGAGGACCTCTGCGCCCAGGAACGCACCCTTGGCGACGTGCAGCCGATCGAGCGTCGGCAAGTGGAACGGCTCCCCGGTGCAGCGGCAGTGTTACAACAGCGGGAAGAAAAACCCGGAAAAGACGACGGATACTCGGTCGGCGTCTCGGTGACAGATACTCGATCGGCGATGCGGATACTCGGTCGGCAAGGCGGATGCTCGGTGGGCTCGCCGTTCGGTGGTGAGACGGTCCTCCCGCGCTGCAAGAGAGGTGTCACATTGTCGAGTAGCATCTGTCAGAAGGACGGTGGATGGATGCCTTTGCATAGCCGCCTGCGGCCTCTTCAGCTACTAAAAGTCAGGCTCGGGCTGTACACCAAGTCCTATGAGGAGAAAGTCGTCGTCAGGAGCGTATCCGGGAGCTAGGGTGTGGTCCGTGCAGGCGACCGGCGTAACTCACCTGAGATGGGCGGCCCATGATGATAACTGTAGAACCCGACGCTGAGGAGGTTTCTCTGCTCTCAGTCAGCTCCAGAGAGTCGGGAAAAGAGGAGTGGAAGGGGAGGCGAGTCAGAAAGAGGAAGACGCACCCTCCCCTCGTCCATCTTTTGACATTCCAAGACAGGCGCATTCCTGTACTTGGCCAGGATACGCTCGACCGCGGAGTGCCCCTCTTCGTCATCTTCTTCATCCTCGTCGGAGTCAGCAGCGCTCGCCTTCTGTTCATCTTCGTCGGAATCGACGTCCTCCTAATCCACCTCGTCCGCTTCGTCCCCTCCTTCCTGCTCCTGCTCCCGCTGCTTTTCCTGCTCATGTACACCATCCATCTTGCCCCCATCCCGTTTCCCCCGCCGTCCTTTCCGTTTCCCTTCTCCTCTGCCTCTGGCTCCCCTTCCGTATCGTCCCGCAACATGACAAAAGTCCGCCGATCCTCCAAGTCGAATTCATTCTGTTGGGAATTTGGGTTTTCGGCCCACTTCTGACTCGCCGCCCTCGAGAACATTCTAGTAATACTGATATCTTTCTTGAACTTTTGTAGAATATTCTAGATATACTGCACTGTAGTATATAAACTCCCAGAATCTACGGCGTAGGGCATCTGTTTGCCCTAACGCATATATCTCTGACCCGATTGCGATTGCGAACTTCTTCCTCTTCTTAGCCGATTCTCAACACATTCCGTCGGATCCGCTGATGGAGCTCGGCAGCGAGAGAGGCGATGAACGCGCGCTCGCGCGCGGGAGCGCATCGTGGTGCAGTGCCACCGTCGATGTATTGTTCGTTTTCGTTTTCGCTCGCGTGTTTTGAGAGAGGGGTTTGATCTTGTCGAGTATGGCCCGCTGCGGGCGGGTGAGGACTGTAGTTGGTTAGCTCAGTGCAAGTATAAAGCGAAGGAGGAAACGAAAGACGCACCGAGCTTGGACCGCTTTCGCGCGTTCTCCATCTCCTGCACGTGTGCCGTCTGGTTTCCCTTGTACCAGTTCAGATCCGCGTACTCCCGCTCCAAGACCTCCTCCTCCCACGCGCTCATCTCACCCAGGACAACGGACAGCCTCGTCAGATGGATCCGCCCGCCCTCGTTGACCCACCCGCCGAGCGCGGGCAGCACCTCGAAGAGCCTCTCCAGGCCGTTCTCGTGGATGTGCAGGTCGGGGAGGTGGGGGAGGGGGTCGTGGCCGACGAAGACGGCGAGGAGAACAAAGTCGTCGATGATGCGCTCGAGGGAGTACAGGAAGGTGAGGAGGGGCACAATGGCGCTGAATTCGCAGTCGAGGTATTCGCTCAGCAGGGAGAGGTGCAGGAGGTAGAAATTGGCCGACTCGAGGCCGTTGTTGTGGTTCGCGCCCGCCTTGCGCGCCGGCCCGAACTTGACCCCTCGCGGTCCCGCGGAGGAGGCAGAAATGCGGGTCGTGGCTGAGCAGACCGAGCATGATGAGGTTGGCGTCCAAATCGTACAGGCAGTGCCGCACGTTGTGGCTGTACCCTGGGGGAGCGCTGCTGGTTCATCTTGGCACACGGGGCGACGCCGTCGACGGCCATGAAGAAGTTCTTGAGTTTTATCTTGCCAAAGAGGTGGTCGACGTAGGCGAAGATGGAGGTGAAGATTTGTTCTTCGGAGAGACGGAAGTGTGCATTGTCATCGTTTGCCAGTGGGTGGGAGCCTAAGGGAATAAGGATGAGACGAGCGGGAAGGAACCAGGCGTACGCTTGTGGATGATCCCATCAAAGTCGAATACAAATTGTCTGCCAGAAAGTGAGATCAGGGACTGGGACGATTAGGGTGCGTACCGAACTGCGGAATCTTGTTCTAAGTATTGGATGAGTTGGGAGGTCAACGGGTACCACTCTGAGACTCGCTGCTCAGTGCTCAGAGTCAGCTTGATGCTTTGCACCTCAGCCGGGCGACGCACGACGTATAACGAAAGAACTGCGTCGAAAATATGCGTTATTCGAGCTAAAGGTCGAGAACAAGTTTCCTAACCCTGGGGATAGCTGGAATGCGAGGAAGTTAGCCACTGAGAAGAGGAGAAGGGCTGAGACTCACCTGGCATCGTGCAACTTGAAGGACGTCAGACGTTTATCTCACGAGGTACGAGTGAATTGATAAAGCGTCTGTAAAAGAGACTACGTCAGACGCTGTTACCAATTTAGGATTGGCGGTTGTTGCACCTGCTTCGTCCAAGTTCGCTATACGAGCGGTGTCAAAAGATCCAATGGAATGTACAAAAGGCGGACTACAAACGGTTCAAGAAATAGGGTCAAAAGCCTCCTCCACCGCCAAACATGGTAATGATTTCTTCCGCCCCCATCTCCTTCACGTCATCATCCCGTCCCATTTCCTCCATCGCCTTCTCCCTTTAATATGAATTGAGTACACGCATTGGTCACATGAAGCACATACTCACAGACTGCTGTACACGGCGCGCGTGTTTTGGTTCACATATTTCTTCGTGGGGTGTATGACTGATGGGGCGCTGGGCCCGGCGTGGTGACCCAGCACCGGCGGCACGGTTAGAGCGGGGCGTTGGTTCTGCGCCAGTGCTGCCGCATAGGCCTCTGCAACATGGTCCGGGAGCGAGGAAAGGGGGACAAGCGGGAGATTGAGGGCGTAGCGCCAGAGCACCAATGTCTCTGGCCAGATTGAGTTGGAAAGGTTGAGGGCGTGGTTTGAGGCCGCCGTCTGGGCCTTTTCGCGTTTCTTGGCGTGGCGGAGTTTGCAGTGCGACTCGTCGTTTTCAGTGGCGGAGAGCTGCTGCGGAGGACAGGTCGAGGCTGGCATAGTCGTGGGTGGGAAAGGGTGGGGCGGTCAGGTCGGCAGCAGCATCCGTGACGTCGTCGTCGGGCAGGTCGTCTTCCGGCAGGTCGTCTTCGGACAGGTCGTCCACGGCCAAGTCCGGCTGCTCGAGAGATGCCTCTTGAAGACGTTGTGCAGTGTCAAAGTCCAGTGGCAAAAACACTTTGCCAGAACGCGTGGTCCGCCGCCCTGCTGATTCGCATCAGACACCGCCAAAGGGAAAGGTGGAAAAAGTCTAAAGAAGAATGAATAATAATAAAAAACAGGCCAACGCAAGCTTGGGAGTCCCAGGGGCGGGTCTCTTGCAAGGCGATTTACGGTGGACAACACAGAAGAAAAGAAAGACAAGAAAGTAAAAATGGGCACCTGCCATGACAGACGTGTCTGAATTCGAGACGCGCACTTGGTGAGCTGGCAAGTTGAAGCAAACAGCGGCAAACGTTCACGTGAGTCTCACGTGAGGTGGACACGTATGTCACTGTTTGGGGTGATCGGCTGCAAACTTTGCAAACTCCGACCTTAGCACATCTTCTTTTGGTGAGACAAAATGCCTGCAGGGGTTATATGAAGAGATTATATGTGGCAGAATTTGCATTCTCCTTTGCATTGAGCATGTCCCATGTTTTCTGAGTCTAAAATTGCTGATAATGCCGGACTGAAGGAATTTTTCGAGAATTGGCCATGCATGATTCAATCCAAGCAATATTTAGAGCATCTTGTTCACCGGAAACTTGGCTCCATGCGACAATGTCCAGATTTATAACTTTCGCCATCCTCCACACTACTTATGGTTCGACAGCATCGCGCATTGCCAGGCATTTTGCATGCCTTGCTCCCTTCCTTCGAACTGGCTACTGGAGGAGGAGGAGGAGATTTATTATACTCGCGAGGTCCACAACATGAACAACGAGTTTACCAACGACAACTAGGTAGACTACTTTAAGATTTTCACCCTTCCGTACTAGTTCTCCTAGAAGTCGAAGGAACACACCATCATTCCAGGGGTTAGATACTATCTAATCAGAATATGAAACAATTGGCCGGCCTTCGTGAGGCAGGAATACCGGCTAAAACCTCGTGGGACCCTGTCGGAGTTCTCTCCTTCAGGGTGAAAATCCCCGGCATCCACCAAGAGCTCATAACTGGCATAGGTCGCCCCTTTGCAGATGGCATGCGGATAGGCCGCCACAGTGCCATCATCATATCATTCGATACGACGTTGACACTCATTTAAATAAATGGAACAGAGAACAGAGACTTGATACTGTCAGTTGAAGACAGCACGGCGGCGGAGAATGCACGCGGTGTACATGAATAGTACTTTTAACATCGGCGCAACGGCCGGAATTTGCTTTACAGGAGCCCTAACCTCGGTGCCACTCCATGTTCGGGTACACGGCGCCGCATAAGCCTAGTCCCGCAAACTGGGGTAACAGTGCCAGTCAAAAATTTAATTGGCCAGCAAACGGCGGCAGCAAACACGCCCGCCATAGAAATGGACACAAGAGTATACTGTCTTCGAAGCTTGCAACTGGACTGCCAGCACCTATAAAAACAAGAATAGCACATTTCTCCGCCGTTGAAATATCAGTAGGGATGCAGTGGAAGGGTGCAATCCCAGCCTGAGGTTCGTGAATCTATTCCGTTGCTAAGCCCGAGTTCACTGGATTTATTCAGACTCTTCGGATCCTACGGCCTTTGCGCTCTATAAAATCTGGGCTGGTGCCCAGTTCCTTTGGTCATCTCTGGGATCTATCGCAACTGGAGTTGAACCATCTTCTACTTCAACAGTGATCGCTGAGCAATACGCTTCCGAACTATTCCAAAATTCGCTTATACAGATCATATCCCCTGACTTTAGGCCAAATATTTGACAATTAATTCCCCACCGTAGTTAGCAACCAGTCCGCTTATTTACGAAGTTTATCCCTTCAATCAAGTTCATATATTTCATTCGTTGAATAAGAGGTCAGTCACAGATCGTGCAAATGCGATGAATCCAGCTCCAACATAAGGCTGTAGGGCCGACAAGCGGCAAGGCCCGTTACCGCATGTGGTGGCTCAGAAAAGGGCGGCCCAAAGCTCGCTCGGTCGACGCGCCCCGCGTCAACCAGCTCGCATTGGCCGCGGGCCGTGTTGTCTCACGAGCTCGGAGGGCTGTATTGTTTAACGAGTACTTATGCAGTGTACTTGGTATTTGAAATGTTCAGCAAGATCCAAATCCTGTGGATCTCACTTCAGTGTGCAAAACTGCATGGGCCATGGCAGAGACTATCCCTCAAACTTCAAGACCTGACTCCTCATAGAGAGGCTCTCTGACGGTTGAGCCGTGAGCGACGGCATCGGACGATGAGTGGTGCCAAATTACTAAAGAAAATGGTGGCATCAGCGTCGGAGTGCCCATGCCGAAAAAACCCAGCAGAGAAATCACAGCACAATCAGCTTACGCGAAAAATGCTGACAGAAATGTGATTTACTGCAAAAACGAAATTTAGGGCGCACCAAGACCTTACCTAACGGTAACGGGAATCTCAACGTGCACCAATCCGAGGGAAATCGCACCCAGTTCGAGCCCCACTAACAAACTAGTACAACACGCGTAGTATATAATTCTCAAAAAGTGCAGCATAGGCTGCGCCGTACTCGTGAATTGCATATCAAGACGCAAGCTAACAAAGAAGGCACCGTTAGTTATAAAACATCTCGAGATAATTTTGATGTACTGTACCGATTCTGCTCGGCCAACGTCAGAGGCACCCTGCGGACGGGAGGTTGAGCTGGAAGTTGAGGGTATGAATGCTATAACCTAACCTGGGGGTGGCTTGTCAACGACGGGTGAGGTAAGCTGCGGTGACGCTGGCGTGTCCTGCGGAGCGATTGCGACTCGGTCATTTGAGGCCAAACTGGTCAGTGACGGGCCGTGGGGGTGGTCGTGCCACCATTGCCTCAAGAAGCTAAAGACGTGTGAGTGTTGGGACGCTTGATCGTTTGAGGACACGGACCTCCTTCCGTAGCTCCTCTCCGCATCTCCCCCTCCATCTCCTCTCGGGCCCATGAGCACCGTACCCTTGCGGAATACCTCCCCCTCCTCCTCGACCCAGCTCCGTGACTTGCAAGAAGCGATTCAGTCGAGATCGACAAGCACCGCAATAGCGTCACGTCGCCGCGGCGGGCGACACGCGCTCGTAGTACAGCTGAACGCCGATCAGCCCTCCGCGAGAACCTGCTCGACGCCGCAGCGCTCCACCTGCGAATCCGAGATGCACAGCCACGCGTGCCAGTGCCCGAGGTCCCGACGCGCGTTGGGGAACTGGGACGTATGCGTTCGGGGACGGGGATGGTGCAGGGGAGGACGGCGAGGAAGGCGAGAAGGAGGGCGCGGGTACGAACGAGCGGCGATAGCACACGTAGTGCCCGAACGAGTGCTGGCCGTAGTGGCACACCGCGCCGCGAGCCGGTACAGACACTCGTCCTGCGACTCGCCTCCCCCTGGGTATGGGCGGACGGGGAGCCGTCGTCCCCGCCGAAAGCGATACGATACCGACGGCGCGCCCGTTGAGCGCCATCTTGGGCTCGAGGCTGAGCACGCCGCCAGTCGTGAAGGGCGCGACGTCGAGCAGCGTGGGGAAGGCTGCGTGTGCACCGT